>JNEM01015603.1:0-33389 GCA_000697335.1 Conidiobolus incongruus B7586
AATTTATTATTTAATAATAAGTTATAATATTTGAATTATATATAATATTAATAATTAATATAAAATTTGATTGATATTAGCTTATTTTATTTATGGATCTAATTTATTAAAATAATTTTATATCCAAAAATATTTAAAACAATTATTTGGTATTTTCAAAGTTTGATATATATTTCATATTATTTATAAAAATTAGAACAATATGAATTTTCCTTAATATTATATTATATATCGTTAAATAAATTTAAAATTAATAAAAAATACAATAGATCAAAAATATATAACAAAAATAAGAGCTAAATTAATGAAATTTAAAAAATTGTTTTGAATTTAATATACTTAATAATCTACTACCGATATTATTTATTAACTGTTTTTGTTAAAATAATTATATGAGATATACGAATATGTTAAATATTAACTGCTTATATTGCTTTGAAATTTGGTTATATTATATAATATTAATCAAATTTTTATTTCTTTTCAAAAAATATAGAAAAGTAATTTGAAAAGATAAATAAATCAGGATCTAATTAGTAAATCAGTCATTATATTGATAAATTAGATTATTCTTATAATATTTTTATTTTTATAATCACAATTGGTGATAAAACCAATATAGTGTAGGGTAAGAAAATATTCAATATCTATGTGGCAATTTAATATATCAATAAACAAAGTTTATTTAAGCTGAATAAACAGATATATTATGATATATTATTCTGTATATTAGATATTTCAATAAAATACAATATTGATAGATATAATCTCAATCATAAAAATCAAGAAAGTGATTAAAAAATTAATAAAAATTTGGAGAAAAAAACCTTGTACATTAGCTAAATTAATTCTCTTTATGCAAGTAAACTCATCTTTTAAAGTTAATTAATTAATTTAGAGTTAAATTATATATTTATATATATGAATTTCAAGAATTATCTGTTTCATAATTAGTGATTAGAAAAATATTACGTTATTATTTTAAAAACAAAATATAAAAGTGGATAAATGATATATTTATAAGTTTTTGAAATAATTTAAAAATTAATATAATTATTTTATATGATCCATTAATTAAGATTAAATTAATTATTTGTATTAAAAATATTTGGTATTATTTGAATAAAAGATTAATCTAGAAACTAGGTTAAAGTTAATTCATCGAATAAAAGGTGTTAATTAATATTAACTTATATGATCTGGTTTGATTTTATAAAGCTTTGTAAAAAGCATAATATTGAAATAATAACACTGATTAATTAAGTGATATAATTGAAAATGAAGTAAAAAAGTTTGTTAGAGAAATATATTTTAAAATTAATAAGACTAAATAATAGATTATTTTAATAATAAAAGAATTAACTGTTAAAAATTAAATAACAAATATTAAGAAAATTTTTCATGTTAGGAATTTGGTAATAGAGAATACTAGCTAAAAATAATATCTATAGGCTTTAAATATTTAATATATAAATTGAAATTAAAAGTAAGTATTTAATATAAAGTTAATAAATTATAGTATAATTAGATTATTCTTTTCAATACAATAAAGTTCTAAAATTTGATATTTAAAATTATATTATCATAATCCATTTATTTTAAATATATTTACATAGTACATGGGTTATCTATTTAATATTAAGAATATATACAGATGTGATTTTATATTAATTTTAATAAAATTATATTTCTAATATATTAATAGAATACCTAATAAAAATTATTTGGTTTTTATAAACTATATATGGTATATTAATTTATTAATAACATTTGTAAGAATGATAGTTATAATTAAGTATAGCATATAGTAGTTCGTATTTAAATAGTTGTTAATTTGAAAAATCAGTCGAATTCAGTCAAATATATTTCGATAAAAAGTATCTATATTTCAGACGTTATATATATAAGCCAATGAATCCACAAATATATATAAATATTACACTAACTTTATGATTCAATAGAAACTTAACAATACATAATTTTTTTAAATAACTTGGCATTAAGTTGAAACTTATTATAATATAAGTTTTAGATCTAAATACCATAGTAGTAAATTAATAAATATCATTATTACAGCTTTCAATATTATTTGAATTTTTTGTTAAGAAATATTAAAAATTACTTTGAAAGTTAAATAATTGATATATATATTAATCAAATTGATGTCGGTTTTATAAATGAAAAAACAACATCAGCTTCATAGAATTGGTATAAAAATTCAATAATTTAGAAAAATGAATGATTAATTACTTAAATATCAATTTAACTCATAATAAAAAATATATCCATAATTAGTTTTTTGGATTGTAAAAATCTAATAGTGATAATATTATTGGTATAGTTATTGATTTGATTATCATATCACACTATTTTCATAAATATTCATTTTTGAAAATATAATATCTCTCCTTAATTTAAATTATCAAATGAATTTAATTGATGATTTATTAAATAATATTTTTTAATTTAATCAATATAAAGTATATGAATAAGCTTTAAGTATGATGTTTAAATAATGGTATTCATTAGAATTCTAAACAGATATAAATTTATTCTTTATTATTAGATTTAAAATTAATGATTAAAATCGTTGAGATAATATTTGGTTAGTTGAAACAAATGATTGGGTTAATCAACTAAAATATTTTCTTGTACTATACTGTTGTTTTAGCTGAATTAAATGGATTGATTCAAGCCATCAAAATTTACTATTTATTCAAATTGAATAATAATAATAATAATAATTGTTTTAATTGAGTATTTGATTTGTTGTTAAGTAATAGAAATTAAGAATTTTTAGATTAGGCAATAAATACTATATATAGAAAAATCAAACCGCAAAATTAAGAATTTGGCTCAGAATAAACTGATTGGATCCTGTATCCCATAGTTGAGAATTCGAAATTAATTGACATTAGTGACTAACTCGAGTCACATACCTTTCAATTATCAATCAGTTTGAAATATAATAATGGCAGAAGGTGCACCAGTTGCTGACGCAAATTTCTTAAGTACAACAGTCCAGAGATTAGACTTAGTTACCGATCGTTTGAGTTCGGTGTTAGGTTATGATAGAGCGCTCGCCTTAATAATGTATGGATCTAGAATGGTGGCGCATTTTAGAGAACGTAATCACATCGGTACCAGAGACACAGTTGAAGCGCTCAGAAAACTATCTGGCTCACTTGCCCAAACTAGAACTATTTTCCGTTTCAGAGGCACTTTCCCCTATCTTAGCCAGCTTTTGAAGAGTGGAGTGCTTTCTGGCAATACGCCCCTGATTCAAAAAATACAGATTATTAGTATGCTTTTATATTATCCTCTGGAACATATTTATTTCTTAGGTAGCATGCGCTTACTTAATTTGAAGCCCAAAAATGTGCTCGAAGCATCTCGTTGGTCTTGTACCTTCTGGTTTGTTTACACCTTCTTAGAAGCCTTCAATGTGATTAAGGACTTTTTCAAGCTCAGACGCACTGCTCGTTTATTAGGCCCTGGTCCTGCTAACCACTCTGTCACTTTGAACGAGAAGAATGCTCCCGTTGATGAAAAAGTTAAGCACTCTTTGGAAAACGTTTCAGAAGCCCACAATCAAATGTCCCAAGAGGCTTATCTCTTGATGAAGCGATTCATCTCAGTCTCATGTTTCTTGCCCATGAGTTTACATTTCTCAATGAGAAAATCACCTTTCCCTCAGTTGTTTATTGATACTCTTGGCTTCATCGCTGCTATCAATAATTATATTTAATGATTTCAATTTAGCCTCACCTTTATTTGCTGATCACTATACTATCCATCTATATCTTACATGTTATATATAATAAAACATTCATACTAACATTTATTAAGCTCAAGATGATTGATATCCTTTAAGATGATCATCGTCAGATAAAAGCAGTAATTAATCTTATGAAATCACCCCTGGTGGATTAGAGTTACGGCTACATTTCGGGTATAATTGAAACTAACAATGATTTTGGTGTGACATGTAATAGAATGATCGGGTAATATGACAAATTACATAATTGAAGATTTTCAACTTCCACTCTTTTTACTAACTCTTTCAATATAAAATCAATAGTAATACTATTAATTAATTGTTTCATGTGACTTATAGAAATGAATCAATGTATATAAAATTAATATATTATCATATATTGTTTTATAACTTTTATATTTATAATATTAAAGTCTAAATCAACATAATGATTTTATATATTGTATATAATTTAATAATTTATTTTAACTAATATTCCAACTTTAATTAAACATATTCATTATATTGTCATGTGTTATTTGTGATTAAATGTTTGTAAAATATATTTAATATTTTAACCACAAATAAAAATAAACTTGATGAATTTATTATTATTATTTTATATTTATGAGTAGCTTGTATTTATATATTGTATTCTATTAGAAATTTTTAATAAAATTATTTATTAAAGTATTAAACTATTTTTTTAAATATAACTATTCATTGAAATTTTAATAAAGAATTAAATATCAAAATGAATATACAAAGTTATTAAGTTGAAGTAAAAAATTTTTATAAATTTTATAACATTATTAATCTTGTAGTTTTATAATTTCATTGAATATTGATAGCTTTTATATATAATTCAATTTATCAATTATTTAAGTTAGTTACTATATATTTAATACTATACTATAAAATCATAGTTATAAATATTACTTTGTATTTTTAATAATGGGAATTTTTTGCAATTAAAAATAAATAAATATTTTAATATATAATATATAAAAATAAATATATAATATAAATTTAATAGTTTCTTTTATTATTAATAACTTTTTGCTATACTTTTAGCAAAAATCTAATACTTAAAAAATAATTCTTTTTATTAAAGACTGAAATTTGATATTTTACAAACTAATTAAATTTTCTTATAGAAATTTTCTTTCCTACAAGCTAGTTTTTTAATTACCTAAAGCAATTATAATTACATAGGTTATAATCAAAAGAATATACTAGATATAGTAGTTTTTTCTAGTTATTTTTAATTAGAAAGTTTTTTACAGCTTTAGATTTATGAATTTTATAATTATTATGTAAAATAATAAGTTTTCTTAAATTATATTAAGAACACCAATTAAAAATACTTTTATTTAAAAAAACAATATAAAGTTTACTATTAATTGATTTTCCTTCAAAAATTAAATAAGAGTAGCATATACTATTATAATCTATTATAATAATTAACATTTACTTATTAATAAAATATTTATTTAAAAAGATTTATAAAAAAGGTTGATTTAACTTAATTTAGCATCTTGATTTGTGTTTTAATAAAAGATTATATATAGGGATTTAAGATTCATTAATTATAATTATTTATTGTAAAAGTTTAAGCTTCTAGTAATATTTTAATAAGTTTTATTTAGTAATAACTACTCTAGCTTTTTTTAAGCTTTAATTAAATTATAAGGTATCTATTTTATATTTTTATTTATTAATTTGAGTTTAAACTTTAATATATATAAAATACTTGTAAAACTAATATTAAAGTACTTAGATAATTTTTTAACTGAAATAAAAAAGTACTTTTCAATATATTTTTTTACTTTATTAATAATTAAAAAAATAATAGTTAAAGTTGGTTTTTTAGATTTTAACTGGTTTTAGATAATTCCTCTTTTAATTTTAAAATAATTTACTTAGCAATAAATTATTAATTTAGATAATATTTTATTATTAAAAGCTGTTTGTAAATTTTAAATAATTTTAAAAGGCTTATAGTTAAGTTTTACTAATATTAAAATAAAAGACTTTTGATGATTACTATTTAATTTAAACATAATTAAATTAAACAGCCAATTTTAAAAAGTTAATATTTTAATCAAAAAAATTATTATATATATATTAAAAATATATAATTTCCTATTAACTTTGTATATATTTATTTATTTCAAATTAATAATATATTTGAAAAATCAGAAATTAAAAAATTTCCCATTTTTTTAAATTTAAGGTAATATTATATTTTATCAATTTTTTTTATTTTGTAAAAAGCTAGGTAGAATTTATATATTTAGTAATTGATTTAATTTAATATATATCTATATTCTTCAAAGATAAACAAAAATATATTTTCTCTAAAATATATAATATTTAATTTTTATAATAAATCAAAAAGCATATCACCAACAATAACTATGTATAATATTTAAAAATCTTAATTACAATTCATTCATCTAAATTAATTATTCTGATTTAAAAATCAATATTATTTCTCAACTATATTACAAACTCATATAGAAATATATAAATATCTCTTAAATATATTATTCTTGAATATATATATATATATATATATATATATATATATGATAAAGCTAATTATTATATAGCAATACAAATACATTTTATTCTAAATATGTAATCCAATAATATTAATGTTAAGAAAAATGTCAAATTGATTGAAAATTCCTATTATATATTTCAATATTGAATTAATATATTAATGAATAATTTATTAAAATCACAAAAACAATATATTTGCTCAATTATTAGTTTAATTGATTGATAATACAGTTTTGTTTTAAATCATAATAATAGATATTCCAACAATTGATGAAGAAATCAAAATGCAAAAGTACAATTTCCAATGATTGATAAAAGCTGAATAGGGTTGTTATGTTGATATTAATAGCAATAATCTATAGTCAACTTTTTAATCAATTGTAGTAATCCTTTAGTAATCTCATAAAAATAATATTTTAAATTGTACAGCTGGTGTACATTATCATTAATATTTGATAGATATTGCCATTTAGTATATTTATTGAATATAAATTGATAATATATATTACTATCAGCTTGACAATTGATTGAAACCAAACGAAATATTTGATATAAATCCATGAACTATATTATTGATATTCATATATTGGCGAATTTCATCAATGAAGTATACTATACCCCCCCCCCCCATTAATAAAATCTAATTAATGATGCTGATGATTATTAATGTTGCTGGTACTATTATTATTACTATTGCTGTTGCTGTCATGATAATCAGATATGGTACCGTAGTTAGATTGTATAACGCTACTACTAGAGGGTAGAAGGTTGGGATATTGATTTGTACCGAATTGAAATGCTCTCTCTTCATCGGGAGTATGGGGTACTGAAGAACTAATTAATTTACCTTTAGAATCAAAAATCATTGAAAGTGCTTTTCGACTATTTCCACTGTGTGTAGAGCGATGACAAGCAGTTGAAGATGATCTCAAATATGACACTGGTTTTGAATCTTCGATATACACTTCTGTGTGATCGTTATCATGCTCAACAACGAATACTTGGTGTTCCTTCAGTTTGGGGAGCCGTGACACCAGTTGTGCAATTACAGAATAGCTGGCAAGGGCCGTTGGGTCGAGGGAACTGGTCAATTTAAACAATGGAACAGTCATCCCATGAAGAACCAAAGAAGTTAAAATTACAAATGAACTGACTGGGAATACCATCTCATGAATTTTAGCTTCCATTCCAGTTGTCAAGAGTTCTTCTTTCGCGACCATTGCATAAAATACGGCACCAACACCTACTGGACCGAACCAACCTGCAAACACAGCTTCCTCATATGTGTGAAGGGCTGGAATGAACCTCTTTAAAGCTACAACTGCAGGTAAACGTCTCACTACCAAAATAACCAATGCCATGGCAAGTAAATTTGATGAATTCATAGTTCCTGTAAAGCTATCCCATGGAATATTAATTCCAAACCAAATGAAGAAACTCAAATTGAACATCATGTCAACAACTTCTTGAAGTTTTGCACCTTTCGTCTCTACTCTGAACCAATCGTCCCAAGTGAAGCTATTTCCAGCGATGAAGCATGCTAACAAGTCGTCAGATTTCATAATGCCCAATAAGCCCATGATAAATAGAGTTAGAGCAATAGAGAATACAAGGAAAGATTCTTTATCAATCAAGTTATTCCTTTGGGAGTATTGTAGTAAAATACATGCTAAAATGCCAATGAGTGCACCCAACAGGCATGACAATAAAATTTGCTGTATCCAAATTTCATCAATCCATTTGCTCAAAGCAGTGTTAGAGTTTTGATATCTGATCAACAGCAATGGAAAGAATACATATGGAAATCCTAAACCTTAATATGATTTCAATATTAAATCACTGAAGTATTAAATTAATCAACGAATTACCATCATTAGCACCACTAAATTAATCTGTTAATAATGGATATTTAATAAATTATTTAAAATTGGTTACCTCTCAGCAGAAATAATATTTCTGACGTGTTCAGGTACATGATTTTCAGCGAATTTTCCTTGGACTATAGAATTCGCTAATACCTAAATAAATTATTATTATTATTATTATTATTATTATTTATTGTAATTCGATTTTTAATTTATTAAACCAATCAATTAAACAAATTCATGACAAAAATACTTACAGGATCTGTTGGTGTTATACATGCAGAAATTAACAAAGCTTCTAACTAAAATTAAATCATTATAAATTATATTGAAATATATATTTATAGCAATATATAAAACTTACAAATGATAAGTTTAAAAAATAATACATAACACCAGCTCCTATTAACCACATAATAAACATAACAGGAAGTAAAAGAACTAGTAGTGATTTCCACTCTTTGTAAAGATATGCCCTAATAATATTGATATTTTAGAGGTTGTTATATTTAGAGAATATACTTTAAACTTACTTGGGTAAATTTACACCGGCTGCCATCACCTAATTTTGAATTTAGGTTTGCAGATTTATTTTAAAATAACTATAATACCTGAATGGCAATAACATATCTAGCTAACTCTAGCAATAAACGATCTTGACCTTCGAAAGTAGAAGGATCAATTAACTGAAATCCTTTAGGTCCTATTAAAATACCGAAGAAGGTAGCAACCACTAAATTACATTCAGAATAATATCAACAAATTATAATATTAATAAACTTACTTGCTTCAGATAAATAAAACCACTCTTTAATAATCATAGACACTAAGCCGAAGGATACAATAAACCCTCCCAATAGCATTGGGATCGTTTGATAAGGGTCAGGGTAATTCATAACTCGAAACTTTTATATCAATTAAAAAAGAGACAGTAGTAATATTTTGAAGGCTAGGTGTAATAAAAAGGATTTAGAATTTATTTACAAAAAGAAAGGAAAAGACATAACTAACTAACGTAATATCATCTCCTATTTATATGCACCATGATTACATCAATTAACGCTTTGAATTGATTTTAATAATCAACCATACTATCGGTAATCTTAAATTCTCATTCAATTACCCTTAAGGTCATAGTTTGTGAATTTATAAAACTTAAAAATTATGGAGATAAGGTTATCCATCTTTAATTCAACATTAAAAACCAATCAAAATTTAATTATCTCTTAATAACAATATAAATAACATCATCAGAATAAAATTACTGAATTAAGTTAAAACCTTCAAATGACATGATGCTAATATTGGTTAATATTGATAATTCTACTAAATAAAGTATTTAACTACATATGATCAACTGATAAATTACTAAGAGATCTTTTCAAAGCGCAGGAAATATTCGTTAAATTTAAATCAATACTGGTTAAATTCTAGTTATTTCATAAATAATTATAATCTATTAATTTAAAATATATATATATATATATATATATATATATATTAACAGTTTATAGTAATATTATTACATCATAAAATTTCATTATTGATATATGCTATAATATTTAATAATTGTCACGTGCTCGACAATGCTGGCCAGAGTCAAGGTGGTCAACTCGCTAACTCTAAGAGCGGATACTACGTCCAGGTCAAGCCTGGCTAGCTGAGGTGCATACATGACTAGCTAGGTGGCAGGCATGGTACTCAAATTGGGAATATATGCGATTGTGCGAGGATCGAGAGTAATTAGCTAACCTGAGTTCATCTCGGTCATTTAAGTGAATAAATTTGATTAGATAATGTGAAATAAATTGGGTGTGATGATGTAACTTTATTGAGGTCTTAAGGTAGAGTCGTAGCTGGTGGTCCTAGCGTCGGATTTGTTTCTACCAAAGAACTTTTTCCTTCATATATAATGGCTTATGTCCTTTTATCGGGGTTTTTAAGCTCACTGCCGCCATCATCCAAATGAGTCGTACCATGTGAGTATTCAGGATAGTAAGGTTCCCAATACATCCCATCAATTGGGTTTGACAGGGGGTTCTCATTATCCTGTAGTGGTTCGACGGGCTGCCAAATCAACAACCTTGACAGCAATCTTATTAATTTAGATTCAATCATTTTAAATACTTTCCCAACTCTAGTTCCAATGTTATTACACCAAATTTTTATTGAATTGTCTGAATATATATGATTAAATAAAAATAAAATAATATTTATAACAACTCAAATAAAGATAATTATATATAATCTTTTTTCACTATCAAATTTCTGTTAAATAGGGAGTTTAATTAAATCGAATTAATTTTGAACAATTTCCAAATTTGGATTTCCAAATATTTAATTAATTCTAAGTATATATTTTTCAAAAGTTTTGACTTTAATCTCTTTTGTGTTTCAATTTAAATTAATAAATATTTTAATTTCAAAAATTTTAATTAACATTAAATTATTAATAAAATTTTGTTACTTTTATAATATTTTATCGTATACATATATTAAATTTGTTTTAATTTTATTTAGTGATTGTTTTAGTTCTACCAATATAGTTGCATTAAATATTTTATGTTGAACCTTGATAACGACTTCTATACCAACTTAACAACACCAATACCTGTTGTTTGTTAAGTAATGTAATATTTTATTAATAATAAATATTTAGTTAAAATAAAAGTCTTATCAATATAATCTGTTAATTTTTGTTTATCAAATGAATATGATTTGAATTAAAACAATATGAACAAACTAAAATATTGATTATGTAATTGGAAAATAGTATAAAAATAAAATATAATAGTAAAAATCATGATTATTTGAAATTATAAAATATTATTTATTAATTCTTATAAATATAGTAGAAGTTAAATACTATTTTAGGCATAGCATATAATAATTATATGTTAATTATTATTTCAATTAGTTTATTTTTGTCCTTTCTATCTATTTATAAGTGTTGACTGATATTGAACTAAATGTTTAATTTATATACGATCTATAATTGCGATTATAAAGTAATTGAGAAGTATAAAGTATTATAATAATGCAATGACTTTAATTAAATTAAATTAGTATACTATTACTTATATTTGTATTATTTATCATATAATCATTATTTTAGCTTTATCAAAAACGCTATAATATATTAATACATTTAAACTGAAAATTATAAAAATAATATAATTCATTTAATATTGAATAAATTTGAAAAATTAATAAATATAAGATATTAGAATATTAATTAATTGATTATTATGCATAATATGCATTAGTTGATTATAAAATAATTAAAGCATTACAATTGTTTTAGTTATTGTATCAGTGTGAATTAATTAACTATATAAAATACGAACGTAAAATATACATAATTAATTAATTATAAATTACATTTAGTTAAATAAAATACAAAAATCCCTAAAACATTAAATTTATTAGACTAAATAAAATAAATAACCATCAATTACCAAATAAAAATAAATGTTTTGATAAAATGACATCACATAAATAAAATAATTTAAAATTAATTTATTGGTTGAATTTTTAATATTCAAATTCTAATTTCCATTTTGTAATTAGAAATTCAAACCAATTCAGTAAATTGATTTGTGTCGCGTCTTCGCTCTGCTGCTTTTCTGTAATGAGGTTGGGTTTTTCTTTATAATAGTATAGTTGTGTGGTCTTGGGGTTAATAAAGGATGATTGAATTAAGTTGAGTTGATTGAGATGAATGAGTTGGTCCCAGTTATAATTGAGTTCATTAGTCATAATTTCATACTCTTCGCTAAGTTCACTCATGAATATGCCTTTGTCATCTGTGCAAATGACTGGTAGATAATGGGGACTGTTCATGATCTTATGGATATGGTGATTTTTGAAGTGGTTGACAGTTTGACACAACACATTGGAGGTTAGGCAACATTCAATGGGAAGTATCTTGGTCGTTGGTAAGTCATAATCTAAAAAGGTTCCATGGCCTACTCTGTCAGGTTTGAAATTCATAAGAGCGACAGTATGAGGATCATCTTCAATCTCGGCAATGTGCATCGTTACACCGAGATGATTGTCTCTGGCCAATTGAAATGCTGGTAAAAGTGCAGTAGGATTACCACTTAAAGGATTACCACACAAATCAACACCCACCACTCCTTGATCTTTGAATTGAATAGCGTATTTAACGGTATCTAAAGCGTTTTCTAAATTGTCATTGCGATTGATAGATAATATGACTCTCACAACCATCGTATTCCAGCCATTTTGAAATTCATTAACACTATCAATAACTAATATCATTCAATTAACAAACTATTAACTATGTTAATACTATGGGATTACCAGTTTGAATATATTCCAATTTGGTCATATTACCATTAGATCTTGGTGTAGTTCTTAATTCCAAATAAAAAATATTGTCCTTTTGAAACTCATGCAATACTCTTTGAATCATATACTTCAAAGTTGGTAAGTCATCAATCAATTCATAGATAAAGTCGAATAACTCGAAAAATATTTTAACACCACTATATTCCAGTACATTAATATACAGTTAATAAAATTGATATTCATAATCTATTACTCAGTTTCTGGATAACCAGTACCAGTTAATAATTTGGGTAATTTTAAAGATTTATAATATTCATTTTGATTACACTTTAATTGATAAAGTTGAATCATTTCTTCACTCGATAATGATCCATTTAAATGAGCGTGTAATTCCTATCAAACTATATTAACTATAATTCATACTTAGCTATCTCATATTAATCACTTACAATTTTAGGTAGTTTTTTACATTGCTCCTTTAATTTTAATTGAACTTGGTCAAGGATAGTCATGTTAATTAACAAATTTCACCTAATTCAGCGACCTAATAGAAATATTTTGAAATTTCCATCATGTCATATATCTATTAAATATAATTCATATTCATCATATACTATATTATGGGAAAACCATTTGAACAGCTTGTTTAATAAATAAAAGTGATCAATTTCTGTAAAATGATAATAGTTTTTATCGAATCAATATCCCAATTGGTGCTATACTAAATGTTTTTAAGACCCTAATTTCTCCTTACACCAATTTTCTAAATTTCATTAACCAATTATATAGATTTTAATTTATTGCATATCTTAGTTCATAACCAATCAATTATGATATTATTTTTTATATTTTGAAATGATTTTTATTTTATATTGACTTTCTATTTAATTCTAGTTTTTATGTTTAATAAATTAGTTATAATCAACAGATTGTTAAGTGTATCAATCGCTAATTAATGTTTATTATAATAATTTCCTGTTATACCTTCATTATATAATAAAAATAATATACCCTGTTCAGAATAAAATCCTTTTTCAAACAATATTTGTATTGCAACTATCAATTTAATGAAATCTGAATAATAATTGATAATAATTTTAATTGGTTCATTGGTTTATTATTTTATTCGCTGAAATGGAAGTTATGTTATTAGAAATTGGAGTAATATATGAATTTTGCCCTATAATTATATCCAATCTCGTATATATAACTACAATAAAATATCTTTTGTTGAATAAAATTATGATCATACTATATAATTGAATAATTATAAAATGTATTAGACATATTAAGTACTTTAAGAGCGACAATCAATTTTTGCAATAATAAGCACAAATTATTAATATTATAGTATAAAAAATTTTAATTTTACAATTTATTATAGTTAACACTAATTGAATAAATTATATTTTATTTGATAATATATTTTGAATCATTCTAAATCAAAGGATATATGACTAAAATCGAATCAAATAAAGATGAATTATATTACAATTTCCACAATTTAAGAGAGTTAAAAGAAAAAGTTCCAAGTCCCCGAATGAAGAACATTAAAGTCTAGGTTCTTATTTAATTTTTAGCCAATAACCACTTGTACCCCATTCCGCACGTGGAAAATGTGGTGAGAATGGTTTTTATATTATAAGTTTGAGAAATATAGAATTATTCAATAATATATTAACATGTTTCATTTTAAAAAATATATTAATGTTACTAAATCAATATTAATAATTGGTGAATACAATGAATACCAATTGGACAAAAATCGATCATATTAACAATATAAAATTATTTGATTAAATTTTTGATCAAAATCTATACATTTTCTCAATTTAGTTCCCATTGTTATTATATTTCTTTACAATAAGCTTATATTACATAATTTAATGTCTAATAGTATATATAGTTCGATTAGCAAAAAAAACTAATAAAATTTTCAAAAAATAGTTAATAAAATTAGAACAGAAGTATATAAAATAATAAAGTATATTTAATTATAATATCAACATCCAATGAAATGACTCAATAGAATTGTTTTTTTTTGCATAATTCTCTCACTTAATACTATATTTTATGAATCTTATCATCCCAATTCCAAAAATAAGTTGATCATCTAGATTTTAGATTATTTGAAATATAATAAAATTAGTAAATAATTATAATAATTTGAATTAATCATATGTTTCAAAATGGAAGATAATCAAATATTAGTAAATAAATATATCCACCTCTAAATATGTTAGAGATAAAAATACTAAATTATAATATAAGTAACCTCATATATTTTATTAGATTAATACTAGTTTTGTTTCTAATAATATGTTAAATTAACTATATAACAAATACTTAATATTTCAATATTATCTAAAATAGTTGTTAAAAATATTAATTAATAAATTTTCAAAAAAAAATCTTTTCAAAAAATTAGATCGATCAATATAAAATTTAATATTATATATATATATATCAAATTAAAAAGAGTATTTATAATTGAATAATAAATATAGAAATAAAGATATTAATCACAATATTAATAATATAACAAAAGATTCAAGTCACTAAAAATTAAAAATTCGCTAAAACAAATTGAATTAAATCAAAATATAACTTAAATTGGATAATTCATAACTATAATTTAAATTAATATTATATTTTATGAATTCTATAATATATTTTTTATGATAATAATTTTTAATATTAATTTGATTTATACTCTCATTGAATATCTATGTAAAATATAAATTTTAACTTTAATTGAATTCTTTTTAGGTAAATAATATTAATTTAATCAAAAAAATAATTGTAATTAATAGTGATTTAAAGGAGTGAATTTAAGTGTTTTGTGTTTTTTTATTACTCCTTTATTTTAATATATTTATTTATCATGCAATTATAAATAAATATTAATTATCAAAATCTTTCAAATTATTGGATATCGATGAAGTAAAAAACGTTTTTTTTTTGCTAATTTATTTATTGGAGAAGCTATATTTGATAAAGATTGTCCCTATTTCTATTTGGGTTTAGCTGAGATCACACTTTTTGGGCTAATGATGTGATTGTTTTTGGCCTAAAGGAACGGAATTTGAGCTTTCTTAGATTCAAAGGAGTGGGGAATGGTGATTAGGGAATTTTAGAAAGCACATTGCCAATTGAATGAGCTTAACTGATTGACTGGGAGGAGGAGTGAATATCAACAAATGGATTTTGGCCAATTGCATCAACCAGACAGATTGAGAGAGAGCGATTGACCCAATCATTGCGGTCTGATATTAGGAGACACTCAAACAATTCTGAATTTGAAATCGACCCCATTGCTCCTGAATGAAGAATCACCAAACCATCCATACTCAGTTGAATTAAATGTGCTAACTCCTATTTGGCACCCCTTTACCCCATCACCATACTTTCCAATATATAATGCTTGAAGCTCGCTCATTGATCAATTTGTACTTTACTTTTGATAGATCGTTTATTGTTTTTCTCCACATTTGATATTTTTTGAAAACTAAAAAATGCAATCTAAATTAATTTTCTCATTCCTTGCTCTCTCTTTAGTCTCTGGAGAAAATCCCGTTGAAGGACTTGTCAAATCTGTTACCGGAGCTTTGGGCGGTGGTGCCGTTGGGGCTGCCGGATCTCCCGATACTCCTGCTTCCAAGCTGGACAAATTAACTGCTGCTGGTAAAAATAGTGTTCTAAAGGCTGCCTCTACAAAGCCAGTTGAAGATGAAAAAGTTGAAGCCTCTGGTGATGAAGACAACTATGAAGAAGAGGATGATTATAAGGAAGACGATTATGATGGTGATGACTATGGTGATGATGACTATGGTGATGATGGCTACGAAGGTGGCTATGATGATGGATATGGTGGCCGTCGTGGTAAGAGCTATGGCGGTGGCTATGGTGGTTATGACGACTATGGCTATGGTGGACGTGGCGGCTATGGTGGTAAGAGCTATGGTGGTGGCTACGGAGGCTATGATGATCATGGCTATGGTGGCTACGACGATCATGGCTATGGGGGTTATGACGACCATGGCTATGGTGGACGTGGCGGCTACGGTGGTAAGTCTTATGGTGGTGGTTATGGAGGTTATGGCGACAATGGTTATGGTGGCCGTGGAGGTTACGGTGGCAAGTCTTATGGTGGTGGTTATGGTGACAACGGTTATGGCGGCCGTGGAGGCTATGGTGGTCGCGGTGGATATGGTCCTGGCCATTACAAGGATTATGATAATGGAGGTAAATACTACCGTCGTCAATGGTTTGGAGGTTTCTATGGTGGAGGCAATTTCTACCGCAGAGGCTATTATCCTACCAAAGAATACAATGACAACGGTTATGGTGGTGATAAGGATTATGATAATGGCTACGACAAAGAGTATAACGAAAAGAACTATGGAAATAAGCCATATGGTGGCAACAAACCATATCGTGAAAAGGAATATGGCAATGGAGGCTACGAAAGACCTTATGAAGAAGGAGGCTATGAAAAGCCTTATGGTGGTAACAAGCCATACCGTGAAAAGGAATATGGCAATGGAGGTTACGAAAAACCTTATGAAGAAGGAGGCTATGAAAAGCCTTATGGTGGTAACAAGCCATACCGTGAAAAGGAATATGGCAATGGAGGTTACGAAAAACCTTATGAAGAAGGAGGCTATGAAAAGCCTTATGGTGGTAACAAGCCATACCGTGAAAAGGAATATGGCAATGGAGGTTACGAAAAACCTTATGAAGAAGGAGGCTATGAAAAGCCTTATGGTGGTAACAAGCCATACCGTGAAAAGGAATATGGCAATGGAGGTTACGAAAAACCTTATGAAGAAGGAGGCTATGAAAAGCCTTATGGTGGTAACAAGCCATACCGTGAAAAGGAATATGGCAATGGAGGTTACGAAAAACCTTATGAAGAAGGAGGCTATGAAAAGCCTTATGGTGGTAACAAGCCATACCGTGAAAAGGAATATGGCAATGGAGGTTACGAAAAACCTTATGAAGAAGGAGGCTATGAAAAGCCTTATGGTGGTAACAAGCCATACCGTGAAAAGGAATATGGTAATGGAGGTTACGAAAAACCTTATGAGGAAGGAGGCTATGAAAAGCCATATCATGAAAAAGAATATGGCAATGGAGGCTACGAAAGACCTTATGAAGAAGGAGGCTATGAAAAGCCTTATGGTGGTAATAAGCCATACCGTGAAAAAGAATATGGAAATGGAGGTTATGAAAAGCCTTATGAAGCAGGTGGATATGAAAAGCCATATGGAGGCAACAAACCATATCACGAAAAGGAATATGGTAATGGAGGTTACGAAAGACCTTATGAAGAAGGAGGCTACGAAAAACCATATGGTGGTAACAAGCCATACCGTGAAAAGTCATACTCTTACCGCAGAAGAGGATATCCTACTAAGAGCTATTCTGACAATGGAGGCTATGGCGGTTATGGTGATAAAGACTACGGCCATGGACCTTGGAAAAAGCCTTATGACGAAGGTGGCTACAACGTAAAGTCTTACGGAGGTGGCTACAAACCATACGGCCCTGGGGGTTACCATGAAAAATCGTATGGACCCAATTGGGATTACTAATTAACTTCAACTATTTACAATAATCTTTCTAAACGATCTATCAAAAGTACCTTCTGTTCGCATGTATACCAACAATTAATCCAATTATATTATCAATATATTTTTGAAATTTATAATATAATATAATATAATATTTTTCAATAAATAAAGTACATCTTTTGTTAAAATTTATTTTAAAAATCATTTTTTAATTTGAAATTTGTATATTAACTTGATATTTAATAAACCAACAATAAAATTTTCAATAAAAAATTAATATTATCAATAACTAAAAATACCTTATAACCATAAATATGCTGTATGTATTATAGTGATTGAACATCATATTCAAACCTATAATTTGTGCAAATATTAGATGATATAATGAAAAGATAGAAAACTGAGTCAATGATCATATTCAAAGAAAATATTTAATAAAATACAATATAACTTTTATCAAATTAACGAAGAATTAATAATTGAGTAAATTAAAAAGATTAATAATTTTAAAAATCCACTATATAATATTATTTGCTTATTTTTAATAATTCCATATAATTTTTTAAATGATATGATCAATTTATAAAATTTTGATTTCATAATAATTCATTTTTGAAAATACTATATTCAATAAATTGATATCTATAGTTTGAATATATTATTATCTTTAATTATATTTACTATTGATATATTGAAATGTTAAATATTTTATTGAATTTCTACAATCTAGACATTTATTATGTTTGATTAATGTGAATAATGACCAGGCGTAAAATGCTTGGCAAATTAATTTAAAAAATGTATTTTTATTTTCTTAAAATTAATTATTTCATGTGTAAATATAACTAGACCTAATTTCATTCTAATTAAAAAATACAACATGACTCATTATAATTTAAGTCTAGAATTTTATAGGTGAAAATCTGATTATTAATTCAATTATGCCCTATTTAAAGCAAAATATTGAATTATTTATAATCATTATATAAATTTCAAGATTTATATATATACGTATTGATTTTGATATCAAATAATCATACCATATTATCTGAATAATAATATAATAAAAATTTAATGGTTTATTACAAATTATTGTATTTAATTTTTATTTTAAAAATATCATATAGATATATTATAAGTATGTTATTAATTTTTATAATATAATCACTTATATGATTTTGCCTAGTTCAAATATAAAAATAAGTCATATTATGCATAAATACACTAAATATCTATCATTTCATTTAGCAAATTAATAAATATATTAATATTAAACTATCTTTTTTTATAATATATTATTAAATTATCAAGTATTATATTTAATACAAAAAATGAAAAAATAATATATTAGATATTTTAATATTTCAAAATAAAAATAGATAAATTTAATTATAAAAAATGCAATATAATTAAATATTGATATTTGATATATTAAATAAAAAATATACTATAATTATTGTAAGATTCAATTTTTGATGATTTAAAATTATATTGATCATTTAATTAATAAATTTATTATAATATTCAAATTTAATACAAATTTAAGATATAATAAACAAAATCATTATTTCGCTATTATTATGATTGGAATTAGAAAATACTTATATTATTTATATTCAAGACAGAATGATTTATATATTGGTTATATTGCCAATTTTTAATATTATCTATTAGTATGTAATGTTAGAACTAAGAAAATTTAACAACTATTTTGAATATATATTTATTGCTAATTATTGATTACAAAAACATTGCTATATCATTAATAATAATTTTTAATTAAAATATAATATGATTTTACAATAATGATATATTAATTACTTTTAATTATAAAATCATTTTCTAATATAATTTATTAAAACTTATATTTAATATATTAAAATATAATTTATATTATTAATTATCTATAATTTAAATATTATTGTATATATTAATAACATGCTTTTAATAATTTAAATTTAATTTAAAAATATTTGACATAAATTATATAATTATAAAAAAATAATAATAAATATTTAATGAATTATTTATTTTACAAATATTATACTATTAATTTATCTTTATTTATAATAAAAATTGAAATTTTTTTTAATTTTTGAAAATAAAGGATAATTACTATATATTAATTTTCAAATTATTATTTTATAATCCCTTATTATAAGACATATTTTTTAATATTATATTTTTATTTAATTAATAATTAGAGATAATATTACAACACTCCAAAAATAATTATATTATTATATTATTTTAAAAATATTTATTTTTATGAAATTTTTAATAAAAAATTAAAATTTAAATTAATATAAATTTAATATTAATTAATGTCATTATATAAAATATCATCAATATATCTTAACAGATTCACTTTTTTAAGTTAAGGGAATAGTTTATTACCTTGGGTTTATATATTTCTATATGATAAATAATAATATTGATATAGATCCATAATTAAATTATATATTTTCTTATTGGGTAAACAAGATTATATTATATTGGTTTATAATATTTCCTTTTCAGTTGTTATTTGAATTTAAGTTGGATGTATTATGAAAAAAAAACTTGATCAGAAAATACAAGTAAATTATTAGATTTAATAGTGAAAATTTAAAAATGATTAATATATACATTAGATAGAGTATTAGCTGTAATCAATTATTGTTAGCTTAAAAATTTAGCTAAACTCATTATATTTTGAATATTCATTTTATTTTTAAAATTCTTAAAAAATTTAAAAAAAAATATATATAATTAATATAAACAAATTTTGGTATTTTGATAAAATTAAGTGAATATATTTATGCTTATAATTAATCATACAAGATTAAGTTGAACTTAAATATGATAAAAGATCAAATTTATATAATATAAAATCACTATTATAAAAACCCGAAAAGAACAATTGATTTCAAATGATATAAATATATGCATCAATTTATGTTTGCAATTAACTTTTCAATAGTCAAAATATATATTATTTGTTGGATATTAAACATATTAAAAATAATATCTAATAAAATTTCTATAATATATAATTTTTAAACATTTACAAATAATTATAGAATCACATAGTATATTATCATATTACCCTGTATAACAAATTTTGTAATATCAAGAAGGTATTACTGATAATATAAAATAAAAAAGTGAATTAATTGTTGAATTAGAACTATATTAAACATTTAATACTTTTGAACCGCTGTCTTAGAACGATACAAAACATTCATGGCATAGAAATTCTATTGGAATCGAGATCCTGAATCTGAGTAAGGAACAATTATTATATACTTAAGCAACATCTACTATATCATTAAAAATTTATATTGTATAACTATTATCTTATACATTAATGTAAAATTTTAATAATGATTAATATATTAATGAAATAATTGAGTATTAAAAATAAATAATATGAATTTATGTGTGAATAATAAATATAAAATTTATAAATTTTTTTAATAATAAACAATATATTTTAAATTATATTTATTTTTATAATTAAATCAAAGTAAAATTGATTATTAATGAATAAACCTTTATCATATTGAAATATTAAAAGATTGAATGAACTCAAGTAATTATTATTTACATTATTCAATAAGGCATATCCTTTTTACAAAACTGATTGATAAATAAAATCAAATATTATCAAACAATGTATTAATCGAAATAGAGCATTAAATCAATGAAATATCTATGCTTTTAATGAATTATATTTCGCATAATTAAATAATAATATTATTGACATTATTGTTTATTTTAAAAAAAAATTTTTTTTCTTTTAGCATTTATGATTAAAGCATTGAATTAATTAAATTATTAATAATATAATTTATTAAAGTTTAAAAGTTAGAAAATAAGTTAAGAGAATACTTTATATTTATTTATAATCAGATGATTTGTTTTAATTTATCTTGATTTTTTTTAAAAAAAATCATGTTTAGGGCTACAATAATAAATAATAATTTATAACTTCAATGACAGTTTTTTATTAATGGGAAATATTATATGAGATTACAGAGTACCAACAAGGCTATATCAAATATGATGTAATTGGCCTTCTTTAATTATCTTTGTAGTTTGACAAATATCTGTACTAGACAATAAGAGCATTATATTAATTTGACATATTATTATGTATTTATTTTAATATTAATATATCTAAATATTGATCAGGAGTGAGATAGGGTTATGAAAATGTGAGTAAAATTAAATTATAATATTCTTTATAAATAATTATAAATTTAGAATTTTATCCAATTAGAAGAACAAAGTAGTTTTAATTGATTTTAAATGAGCTAAATATAGATAATTAATGTTTGAATTGGAATAAATTTAGATATTAATTCATGTAACTTAATTCTATTAATGATTAGAAAATAATGACTTGCTATATTTGGCATTTAATTCATATTCTCCACTTTTATATCTCTCCTCACAGCAAATTCAATTACAATTATTCAAATATTAAACTGATGATATCATCCCTCTTTCACCCTTAAAAACTAATAGGAATAATTAATAAATAGTGCAAGAACTAATTAAATTAACGAAATTAATCATTATAATACCTATCAATTAAACTAATAAAATCAATTATTAAACACTTTAAATAATGACTAATTATTCAATTTAATTCAAGTTCCATTGTTATAAAATATTATTAATCTATTAATAGAATGGCAAATATTTTCAGTTGAATTTATGAGTAAAATATTTATAATCTTCTCATTAAATTACCAAGAAACAAAGTGATCGAGTAGTCTTCCTTTCATATACTTTAATTGATTAATCAGCTACTTAGCATAATAAAGAATAATGGATTCTCTCTAAAAAGTCCTGACAATCAGACAGATAATCTACTTATTCAATTTTGATTATCTGGGGGTTCATTGTCGTAATTTATCTGAAAAAGTTGTAAAATAGATGCAGTAGATGTAATATATCGGACTCTAAAAAACTGCATTAAATACTAAGTTCTAATTACTGGATATTAGAGACATAAGGCTATTCCAAGTAATAGCTACTCCACTTGCAATTAATACATCCACGCATAGGATAAACATTGTCAAATAATCTGAAAATTATTGTAAAATATCACATAGAACTCAATATCAAATTATCTTTATATTAAATGAATAATCATTTTATTTGAATATATATGATTATTAATTGTAAATTTAATCAAATATAACCAGCTCTCTTTATCATAAGAATTAAGAGAGAGAATTTACCAGCCTACTATTATTCTTCTGCTACTCAGTTAATTAGACTGAAGAAGAGACAGAAGTGAGTAGGAAGAGTAGAAAAAATATTAATATTTTGTTCGAGTCGTTATTAAATTAAAATATTAAATATTAGAGGATATTGGAGGTGTTAGGTATAAGATGGATGTTAAACAATATGAAGGAGATGGACTATATGGATTTCCTTGACTTTTCATACTCTTGAAGCTGAGCTAAAAGATTTAGATTGGGAGAAACAACATCGCTTCTGGACTTGACTAATTGGTAAGCTTCGGAGAAGGAGATATTTAATTGCTTCATAGCGTAACCCATGACCAAACTAGCGGATCTGGAAACACCGCACTGGCAATGAATTAAGACGGATTGACCCTTAGAGAGAGCGAGGTCGATAAAGCTAAAAGCTGAAGCGAAATATTCAAGGATATTGTCTTGGCTATGATCCCAATATAATTTTTTGATATAAATTTTTTTATGCTGGAAAGAGCTGCCCAATTGAATTTCTTTTAGAAACTGGCTGGTATTGGAATCAGAAACGACGGCATAGGAATGATGATAAATTGAATAATCTCCCAAAGGTGATTCGATTTCTTTGGCAACATTAAGTACAAACCCGATGTTGAGTTCAGTTAAGACTTTAACGTTGCTGGCATTACCAACATCTCCGAGGTACACTCCAGGAAGGATTTCGACAGGTTTTTCAGCATAAATTTTGCGTTGGGGTTGAAACCAATGAGGAAGGGAAGTGGCAGGAGAAGGTTGAGCCGCTTCAAGGGTAGCGACGCTAGTAGAAATTGATAATAAAGAGGAAGGAACATTGCCTCGTTTATTCCTTCTCTTTTGAAACAAGTTGGAAGAAGGAGAACAAGGTAAAAGATGAATTGAAGATGTGGCGGAAGAAACAAGCATATTCAATAAAGAAGGATTGGAATTAAAAAGTAAAAGGTATCGAAGGTATTAATTGTCAGTTGAATAACAATAAATGTATATGTAGTTTTGATCAACAAAATTACACAGCTAAATAATCAATTCAACTCAAGGTAATGCGATATACTAACAAAACTGTTAAGCAATAACGCTATGGAAGGAAAAATGAGAGGGAGGAAAATAGTAATTTTGAGTGGAATTAATCATTCATTAATCTTCAGCCTTTCTATTTATATCCCTAAGATTTCCTTAATTTATAATTAGTTATGAGGATTCCCAAATAGGATTTCATAAAGTGTAATTGGATAGCTCAAGATAGAGCCAATCATACGAATGGAATTAGAGTGAACAATGTAAAATAATGATTGAATTATTAAAACCCATAAAATTCACCACAGAAAATTATTTTGGCATAATATTGAGTGATAAAAAGAATGAATTAATTGAAATACTTGCATTCCATTGGTAATCTTAGATGTTGACCCAATCACGATTTTTAGAATATATTAAATAATTTTATTGACTATAGATTTGTAGAAACTGTTTAAATTTATCATAAATTTCATTGATTCAAACAGGTGATACATTACACAAAGTTCAAATGTCAAGAAATAGAAATAAAAATCAGAGTTTGAGGTTACTTTAATATTGCCACTTTGAAAACATCTTTAAAATTCATCGACAGTTTTTGTACTCCATTTGAATCAGCCTTCAGCTTGAACCTGTTTAAAGATTGAACGGATTACTATAGCGAAATATATTTCATTCAAGTACAAGCATCCAATCTTAATTTGAATTCATTTATAACTCAAATTTAACATTGGGAGAGATCAATATAAATTCCGATTTTATTAATAAATTTGGGATGATTTATATTAATAAACCAGTATCATTAGATTTTGTTAATTTAGTTATCTCCCATTCCATTCATTATATATTATTAATTGATATCTGTTTACATTTTTATTCCCAACATTCATTTTTTATCTTGATAAAATTCCAACTCTAATTTGTATTTTGCCTCAAATTTAATTTAATTCAGGAGAAATGTTCTAATATCAAAATGAAATTATATTCCATAATAATTTAATGACAGTTTGATTTTTTTATCAAATTATATCAGTATTATATAATTAATTATTAAAATTAACAAGTATTTGATAACAATCAAAGTTCATTTCCGGATATTTTATTAAATAAAGTTTCAGCCGAACCCGTTTTAGGAAACGCGATAGTAAAAATAAATTTTTGATTTCTCCAGTTTTTGGCGACATAATTGATTGTGAGCATATTGTAACAGAATATTTTTAAGTGACTTAAAGTTTCATCAATTCCGGAATACGATTAGATATGGATGTATATTTTTATTCAATTTTCAAATATTCATAAAAAACTATTTGAAAATCTTTTAAAATTTAACTTGAATGATATTTCAATGGTGATTTATAATAATGAAATAAATATATTGAAATAACAAATAAGAATATTTTATAGATCAAAATCCTAATTATAATAAATAAATAATTTTATAATATAGGTTTATAAAATTCACTATGGTTACGCTATTTAATCACAAATATTATCATTACATCATTTCAATTAATGTATTTTACCAACAATTAATCATAATTTTAATAATAATTTTGCTATATTTAAACAAATATTGGGTATAAAATTAACCAAATTATAATAAATTAAATAATCAAAATTTTTATAATAAACTCTTAAATGATCCAGTATTAATAATATCTTAGTAAATTTTTATTAATAATAAAATCAGTTAAGTCTAAAATATCAATCAGCAAATCAATCAAATAATTAAAGAATTGAATGAATGAATCAATTAAACTTTAATAATTTGAATAATATTTAAATGATTCATATACTTTTCACATATTAAAATTTTATAAGAATTAAATTTAATGATACCTTATAAAAGGAATATAATAGTTAACAACATAATAAAATAGTTCATTTAATAATAGAATCATTATATTATTTTTTCTGTGTTGCTATTTAACTAAATATCATGTCATATTTATTCGAACTTAATGACATCATCGACTTGAAAAAATATAATTTCAATATTAAATGGTATTAGTAATATTATATTCTCTCTTAAAAAACAAAACTAATTACTAATTATGATTATATGCTAAATGAATAGGTTTAATTTGAAGTTGGTAATATGATTTATAAGGAAGTTTTTTATTGAATTTTTTTTCAAGTTCTGTGTTATAAATCTTTGATATAATCAAAAAATAATTTGTGTTAATTTACAAACTGGATAATTATTCCCTAATTTGGAAAACTCCTATCTTAATAAAATATCATTTAACTGATTTTTTAAGATAAAATTATAGTAATCAATAATTATTACTATAATTATTTTATTTAATATATGTATAATTAATTATTAATAATTAACTTTTTCCTAATTTTAAGATTAATAATTTAAAATTTAAAATTGAATTTTTGAATAGATTTAAAATTTTGATAAAAAATATATATACATATATATATTAATAACCTCAAATAAAATAAAATTCAGTTAATATGATTTTAATAGTTAAACAAAAAAATATAGAATCCTCAAAAAATGAAATATCATAATAAATATTTTGCAACTAGTCAGATTGCTGATTGATAATTTGCCAATTTTCAATCTTTTAATGATGTTAATCTAATATAAGTTTTACTAGTGTAATAGTAATATAACATGAAATTTTTAATTGAATTCTGTTGAATACAAATGGATTTTATTACTAAACATTAAATTTAGTATCAATATTCCTTTTAATAAATACTCATAATCTAAATTTAATGAACTATTTAATCACTGTTTCTAAGACTATTTAGCTAATCATAAAATCCAAATAACATTCAAATATTCGAAATATATTGTTTAATGCATTTAATCATTCTTACTTTGATATACAACTGTTAGATATACAACCAGTTTGTTTAAAGCAATGTGGCTTATTTTTATATAATCAATAATCTGAAATCCATATTTTGAATTTTTAACTTGTTGAATTGAGGTATTGAGGCATTTTTATGTTATTAAATGACCCGTATAATCTCTTTATTTTTTGTAATATTATAATGTTATAATGTTATAATGTTGCATTAATTTTAATTTTATTTTAAATGCTATGTTAAATACAACTAGTATATGATTCTTATTTTAAGCAATTAGAACATTTATGCATATTTGGTAATTTATTGAGATTTTGATAATATTTATTTCGAATGTGAAATTCAAAATTTGGGAAAGTCAAATTATATCGTGATATTATTTACACAAAAACCAAAGGAGTAACAATAAATAAGTAAGTATTTAACATAATCAAGGGTCTTTAATATTATAATATTGCAAATTTTAGCTATATCAATTTAATGAGTCATTCTGATTCCTTGATGTTTAATTAAATATAATTCTATATTCCATAATTGGCTATTCATATTGAATATAATAAGATTGATAAAAATACTTTTTTGAAATGAGTATGAAACTTATATTCAACTATAATTTATATTTATCACTCTGACAAATTACTATGTTTTTAAATATATATTTCATAATTTGTTTATATTTAATAATAGCATTGTATTTATATAATTTATATTTTTGATTATTAAAATTTTATTTCAAATACACATATAAAGAGCTTTTTTATATTTTTTAACTAGTTATATGAAATCATAAAGGTATCAAAATAGATTATTAATAACAAAAACTATGTTTGATGAGATCTACTAAAGATTTAAAAATAAATTGTTTGAGAGAATATAAAGGAGATAATTTTTCCTAATTAATGTTTTACCAGTGGGTGTCCGGACTGATTTCAAGATTGCAAAGAGAATCAATCAAACCGTACGGGTACAGTTCCGCCAACGATATAATTCAAGATACCCATTATATGTCTCGCGGTTCTTATATAAAATACCATATTACTTATTATACATAATGGCGTTTTTGCAGCTATTTTACATCCAATTAATCAATATTCCGTGCATAATTTAAAAGTTCACAAAGAATATGTTAAACTCATTTTTTATTAAAACCATCATAAATGCCTTCCATTTCACCATAAATAAACCGTAAATTAATTATTACTTTATAAAAATTTTCATTTATTATGAAAATACTGCTTATTATATCCATATTAGGAAATGATTATATTTTTATTTTACAAAATTATTATAGTTAATAAATGTATTTTTCCTTATTTGGAATATTATAAACAAATTTAATTTTAAGATTTAATTTTAAAACTTAAAAATTTATTAAAATAAATTATTTTAATAATTTTATTTCATTTTAAATAAATTTATTAAAATTTTAATTATTTCAATTATAAAATATTCCAATAGCTTACATATGTAACTATATCAAACATTATTTTAGTAAAAAAATAACTTTCTTTGATAAATGATAGCCATTGGGAAAATTATTTATGACTGAGATATACTCAACTAACTCAAAAATTATTTAAATTCCAAATTGTATTATTGAGTACATAAAAAATATTTATCAATGCTATTATTTAAGTAATTATTGCTTTATACAAATGAAATACTATATATTAATATCTTGTTTTGAATTATGAAAAAAATATATTGAACGATTGTAAAAACATTGATATCTATGCTATAATAGTTAAAAATTTAGCTTTCTAATCTTAATTATATGAACCTTAAAATTTATCTGTTATTAAAGTTATAATATAAGTCTCATATTCAAATACATTTAAATATATATGATTTAGACGTGATAAAACGTTAATGATTTATTCAATATTGTTAAATAATTGGATATATTTAATGGTAAATGTCATTTAATTTTTTAGTTTATATGTTTGTACTAATTTCAGAATGGTTCTTTTTGAATATTGTTAGCTATTGATTAAGTGATGAGTGTTTTATTTTATTAAAAATGATGAAATATTAAATAATGATTTGATTGATATAGATTTCAACTAAACATGTTTTATATAGTTTCTTATTTTTCATTTATTGCCTAAAATATGATATTAAATAAATATAAAATATATTTTCACCTAAATTTTAAAGCTACATATTAATCAAATAAAGGTTTAAGACAGAAATTTTTATGATTAATAACGATGAGAAGCTTGGCTAATTATATATCAAATATTTCAAACTAGGCTGATAATATAATCATGAAATTCTCCTACCAAGTAATATTAATAATTTGATAATAACTTCAATTCATTTAATATAATTTATTACTTAAAATTTACTAAACAATAGAATTCTCACTCTTAAAGAAGTAAAAAATAGATATAAAATTTAATAAGCACAATTTAATCAATTTAATCAATTTAATATTAAAAATTAATGAAATTAGTTCTGAATAAATTACAATATCTTAATTTTGATACAAATTCAATGTAATTAAATATAATTGATGAATAATAAATGATACTGTTAAATAATATAATTAATCAAAAATGAATATTAAGATCAAATAGTAATAGATAGTATCAACCTAAAATATATGAAATTAAACTAAATTATAGTTATCTATTGATAGTAGTATAATGCCAACTAATTATTATAGTTTGATTAAAAATTATTTATTATTATATTATACTTAAGATAATATCATTCAAAAATTTATTAATTTTAACAACTAAAAATTTTAATTAAACTATAAATAATAGTTATTAATGATCAAGTGATAGGTATCAAAAAACTAGTTACTATAATAACGATTATTATTTTTACATAAATTATTTAAATAATTTGATAAAACATTAAAAAAGTTAAATTATTTTCAACTGATATCATGTTCAATATTCAGGTTAACCACTATTTAAATTGAAATTATTAATATATTGTATTTATGGGATTGATAAAAATTTGTATAAATTTTCCAATCAATCAATTCATGATTATCACATTTCCCATCTTCAATTCATAAATAATAACTATAATAATACAATAATCATAATGGGTAAGTCTAAAAAATTAAATTTTGAAGAAACAGCATCTTCCAAAGATAGTCAAGATTATGAAGAAAATGGAAATGTTGATAACCCATACTTAGCTCATAAAAAGAAATCCAGTTCCAATTCCGATAATTTATTGAGTCAATTGACTCCCCATAAGACAACTGCCGAACAAGCTGAAAAACTTGAGGATGGTGACATTAACCCTTTCAACAATAAACCTTTCTCTCAGCGTTATAAGGATATTTTGAAGAAACGTAGACAACTTCCTGTTCAACAACAGAGACAAGAATTTTTAGATATGGTTCAGAAGAGTCAAAGTGTCGTTTTAGTAGGTGAAACGGGATCTGGAAAGACTACACAGTAAGTTGAATATTAATTTAATATTTTTAATTTACTAATTTTTTATTTAGAATTCCTCAATTCTTATTATATGATATTTTACCTAATTTAAATGGTAAAATGATCGCTTGTACTCAACCTCGTCGTGTTGCTGCTATGTCAGTTGCCCAACGTGTCGCCGACGAATTAGACTTCAAACTTGGAGAAGAAGTAGGTTATTCTATTCGTTTTGAAGACTGTACAAGTAATAAGACTTTCTTGAAATATATGACTGATGGTATGCTTTTACGTGAAGCTATGACTGATCCTATGTTAAGTCGCTACAGTGCTGTCATTCTTGACGAAGCTCATGAACGTACTTTGGCCACCGATATTCTTATGGGTTTGCTCAAACAAGTGTGCTCCAAACGCCCCGATTTGAAGTTAGTAGTCATGTCTGCTACTCTCGATGCTGAAAAGTTTCAAACTTATTTCAACAATGCCCCTTTACTCACCGTCCCTGGTCGTACTTTCCCAGTCGAAATTTACTATACACCAGAACCTGAAAAGGATTATCTCGAAGCTGCTGTTAGAACCGTTACTCAGATCCATATATCTGAAGATCCTGGTGATATTTTACTCTTTTTAACTGGTGAGAGTGAAATTGAAGATGCCTGCCGTAAGATTAAAGATGAAATAGACAGATTGCGTCAATCTGTTGATGCTGGTCCCGTTAGCGTTATTCCTCTTTACTCCAGTTTGCCATCTGCTGCCCAACAAAAAATTTTCCAACCTGCCCCTCAATCCACTTCAGGAGGTCCTGGAAGAAAGATTGTTGTTTCAACCAACATTGCTGAAACTTCTTTGACCATTGACGGTATTGTATATGTTGTCGATCCTGGATTCAGCAAACAAAAGGTTTATAACCCTAGAGCCCGTGTTGAATCCCTTCTTGTTACTCCTATCAGTAAGGCCGCTGCTCAACAAAGGGCTGGTCGTGCTGGACGTACTCGTCCCGGTAAGGCTTTCCGTCTCTACACTGAAAAGGCTTTCATGAAAGAACTCCAAGAACAAACCCATCCTGAAATTCTTAGAAGCAATCTCGGTAGTGTTGTACTTCAGATGCTTAAGCTTGGTATTGAAGATTTGGTTCATTTCGATTTCATGGATCCTCCCGCTCCCGAAACTTTGATGAGGGCTTTAGAATTACTCAACTATCTTGGTGCTTTAAGTGACGAAGGCGAACTTACCGAACTTGGTTCATTGATGGCCGATTTCCCTCTTGATCCCCAGCTTACTAAAGCTGTCATTTCTTCCGCTGACTTTAACTGCAGTAATGAAGTTGTCACTATTGCTGCCATGCTTTCAGTCCCCAATGTCCACATCCGTCCCAATGAAGATCGCAGACGTGCTGATGAAGCCAAGGCTCAGTTTGCTCATGAAAGTGGCGACCATATTTCCTTGTTGAATGTTTATCACGCTTATAAGACCTATGGCCATGAACCCAAATGGTGCTATAACAACTATCTTCATCAAAGATCTCTCGATGCTGCTGAAAATATTAGAGTCCAATTGAGTCAATTGATGCAACGTTTGAAGATTCCTCTCAACTCTACCGAGTTTAATTCCCCCAAATACTATCTCAACATCAGAAAGGCTCTTCTCTCTGGATTTTTCATGCAAACAGCACACAAAGAACAAAAGGGCCACTACCTCACGCTCAAAGATAACCAGGTAGTCTATCTCCACCCTTCCTGTGGCTTAGACTATAAGCCCCAATGGGTCATGTATAACGAATTTGTGTTAACCACCAAGAATTACATGAGAACCGTTTCTGTCATAGACGGTAACTGGCTTGTTGAAATTGCCCCTCATTATTTCGATCTCACTGGCTTCCCACAGTGTGAAGCTAGACGCGAACTTGAAGGTATTTGGCGTAGAAAGAATAAGAAATCTCAAAAATAGATTTTTTGGTTAATATTATATAGAATTTTTTATCATTGTTAATAAATAGTCATATTTACTAACTATTAATTAGTTTTTTAATTATCTTATTAAAATATTGTGTAAATTTATTTTGATAATAGAAAATAATTTCTTTATATATATTAAACTTAGATTTAATATATTGAATGATTTTTATTTTTATCAATTGAATCTAATGTTTAAAATTATATGTATTAAGAAGATCACTAGTTCAAATATCATTAATTATATCATGATGTATTAGTTCAGAAAGAAAGAATGTTAACTTTTTTGATTCTTAATTTTTTAAGCATATTGTTAATTTTGTAAAATTAATTATATATAAAATATATAACAGAATTAATATTTTTAAATATATATATATATTCATTTATAATAATTTATTTATTAATATATTTTTAATTGAAAATATAAGGTTTTTTAATTATACTTATATTATGTAATAATCATCAAAAGTCTTTTATTTTAGTATCATTGAAAACTCAATCATAAACCTTTTAAAATCATTTAAAATTTGTGAACAGCTTATAAAAATAATGTTTTATTTAAAACTACTATTTATTATTAGATTTATTAATTTAAAATTAAAAAAAAATATTTAAAACCTATTAAAATCAAAAATTAATTTTGATATATTAAAAAAATAAAAAATTTAACAAAAAATATCTTTTTATTTAAATTAAATAATTATTTAAATAATTTATTATTAATTATATAAGTTTATTATATATATTAAAGTTTAATCTTTAATTAATTAATAAAAATATAAAATAAATACTTTATAATTTAACAAACACTTAAAAAGATTAAAATAGTTATAATTAAATAAAAATTTTAAAATATTTCAAATAAAA
>JNEM01015608.1:0-23422 GCA_000697335.1 Conidiobolus incongruus B7586
ATATATATTAATATATATAATAATTATTTTGATTAAAAAGATTATATTTTAAAATTAAATATTTAATTTTGTTATATTTAAATCAAATAATAATAATTAAAAGACTTTTATTTTAGTATTAGTAAAATTAAACCATAAACCCTTTAAAATCATTTAAAATTTATAAGCAGCTTTTAATAATGAAGCATTATCTAAATTAATAGTTTAATGCTAAATAAATTACTTTAAGGCTAAAAAAAACTATCTAAAACCTATTAAAATCTAAAAGATTAATTTTACTATCATTTTTTAATTATTAATAAAATAAAGAAATATATTAAAAAAACCTTTTTATTTCAGTTAGAGAATTATAAAGATATTTTAATATTAGTCATATATGTATTATATATATATATATTAAAGTTTAAATGAAAATTAATTAATAAAAATATAAATTAAATATCTTATAATTTAACTAAAGCTTTAAAAAAAGCTAGAGTAACTATGGCTAAATAAAACTTATTAAGCTATAGCTAGAAACTAAGGCTTTTACAGTGAATTATTTAAATTGATAAATCTTAAGTTCTTTTATATAATCTTTTACCAAAACATAAATCAAAGTGTAAGATTAAGATAAATCAACTTTTTTTACAAATTTCTTTAAATAAACATTTTATTGATAAGCAAATATTAATTGTTATAATAGTTTATAATGGCTTATGTTATTTTTATTTAATTCTTAAACAAAAATCAATTAATAATAAACATTATATTTCTTTTTTAAATAAATCTATTTTAAATTAGTATTTTTAATATAATTTAAAAAAAATTATTATTTTATATGATAATTATAATATATAAAAATCTAAAGCTATAAAAAACTTTCTAATTAAAAATATTTGAAAAAATTATAATATCTAATATATTCCTTAAATTATAACCTATATGATTATAATTATTTTGTGCAATTAAAAAACCAGCTTATAAAAAAAATTTCTATAGGAAAATTTAATTAGTTTATAAAATATCAAATTTTAGCTCTTAATAAAAAGAATTATTTTTTAAGTATTAGATCTTTGTTAAAAATATAACAAAAAGTTTTGAAAAATTAAGGAAATTATTAATTTTATAATATATATTTATTTTTACATTTTTTATATTAAAATATATTTTTTTAATTATAAAAAATTCTTATTATTTAAATTACAAAGTAATAATAATAATAATATTAATATTAATAATTAGGAGGTATGTTTAAGATCATATTATTTTTATTTATAATACTTAATCCAATTAATTTAGTAATAATATATAAATCATAAGAATATAATATTTATATTAATATATTTATTAAAATATATAAATTGATAAATAAAAAGTTTCTAATTTGATTTATAATTAAATTTGCCAAATTTATAAATTATTGAATTTAATATTAAAATTTTGCAAAAAAATATATAAAATTTTAATTAAATAAATTAATAATTAATTAATTATTTTATCAATACTGTATTATATTGCAATATTAGTAGTAAATTCAATTAAACTTTGTATACAACACAAAAATTTTATGGAAATTGTTAAATACTAATTATCTTTATTTTTTGATAATTAATATTAAATATAATTTTCTTAATAAACTAAATTTATATAGTATTTAACATAAATTTGATGTCTAGTAAATGATATGATATTTTTTTATTTGAATCATCCATCCTAGGGTAAATTTAGAAATTTAAAAAAATAAGAGTAACTTATATAATATTGGAATAATTATTTTAATTAATAAATTTTTATACCTGATTCTCAAAATAATTTAAACTCTTTCAACTCTCTATTTACAGTTTTAAATACCTAACAAATTATAGATACTATAATAATCATAATTTCTTATATATTAAATAGATCATTACTTATTTATATATATGCTAATATTGTGTATTTTCTTTACAATTTATTAGCAAATTTATTGATGTTTTAATATTAATTAATTTAATGTCTGAAACTTAGGTTGCGCAAATTTTCCCCTTAAAATTGGTTAAATCAATTTGAAATATATAATTTTTATAAAAATAATTACGATCAAAATTACATCATTATTACATCATAATTATATGAAATATTTAAAACCTAATAGGAAACCAAAATTTCCTAAAACCTCACTTTAAAGCCCAGTGTGTGATTTTAAATTGAAGAGTAAAAACTAGGGTTATAAAATTTCCAATGAAGTATGTATTCAAGTTATATATATATATCATGTCTTATTTTTTACACTTGAAAAACTTTATTATTGCTTTCGAATAATGAAAAAGTAATTTATTCAATACGCCCATCATAAAACATGTGGAATATTATTAATTTTTAATAATGAAATAACATCAATTGCCTAATATTTCATTATTATATTTAATTCAATAAGTCTATTAATACCCTGGTCAATAATTTAATATTTGAAGTTATATGGTTTAATGAGAAAGAAAAAAATTTACGATATAATGATAAGGATAATATAATGCATAGTTCGTTGAATTTCTACTCTTTCTGAGCATTCATCAATATTTAATCTGGGCCTAGATAAACTATAATTTGAATTATATATATTTGGATTTTACTTTAAAATATTCATTAGGTTCAATCATACAGCACTAACATATTATTATCATCTTTAGTCAACTATATATATTTTTAACAATGCTTTCCCTCCAAAATATAAAAATAAAGCAAAATCTTATTAAGCAATATTGGATAATAAGATAAAGCTAAAGTTAGAAATATATGAACTTTAATTAAATTCAAGTTTTATCTGACCTTTAATATCAAATAAATTTTTGATAATAAAATAATTTTTAATATATAAAATACTTTTTATATGAAATATTTTTCAAAGATATGAAAAATAAATCTAAAATAATTTTCCTAATATCTTAATATAAATTATATAAAAAATAAAAAATTTTTTTAATATAATTTTAATTTAATATTAAAAATAATATATTATTTTAATTTATATAAAATAATATATTAAAAAAACAATTTTTTTATAATATATAGAAAAAAATTCATTATTATAAACATAAGTTTTTTGAATTTATTTTGGTAAAAATTGGTCTAAAAATAATATTAACTATATTAATAAATAATATTAACTAAATATAAATAAACTTAGATTATTTTGTAATTATTTAGAAAATATAGAATAATTAATTATATTATATAAATATTAATCAAAATAAATATATGGCTTAATAGAAGAAAAAATTAAATTAATTAAAGATTTATTAGAAAAATAACCCATGGTTTAATCTTTATAATTTCAAATTTAAAGTTTTTTATTAAAAAATTTAAAAAATTATTTATTTTAAATGAAAAATATAAATTAACTATTGAAATAAAAATAATTAATATTTTAAATAAAATAATAAATAATCTTTAAATATAAATATTATTAATTTTATTTATAATAAAATTATATTAAAATATATAATCAATATTTATAGTTTAAATTATTGAAATTAATAATAAAATTACTTTTAATATTATATTAATAATATATTAAAGAATTTAATTAACTATTTTTAAAAAAACAAAATTATAATATTTTTAATATAATATATTCTATCTAAGCTTTATATTTAAATTTTAAAATAATTATAGTTTAAATATTCAAACCAAGGTTTTAAATAAAATATTATTAATTAATAAATTTTTTCATAGTTTTATTATATATATATTTTTATAATTCTTTTTTTATTTCTGATTTAATTATTGAATATGGAAAAAATAATAAAAAAGATAAAAATATTTGTCAAATATATAATAAATCACAAAAAATGAATCTAATTAAATTTATAATAATAAATATTTTAGATAAATATAATTAAATAAATAAATTATCCTAATGCTGGAAACTAGGGTAGTTGCCTTGTTTCAGGAAACCTTTACTATCCAGATTAAGGAAAAGTTATTTTTATTAAGGTAAGGTTCTTTGATAATATAAATAAGATGGATTAAGGATAAATTATGGGAGAGTTTAGATAAAAGGCAATGGTATATGAGGTTATTAAATAAATATGTGACAATGGATGGAGAAATTATTTAAAAAACCTTGTATATTATATATAAAATTGACTTTTCAAATTTATTGATAAATAATATTATATAATATTTTTCTTGGTTTTGATATTTAGAAATTAATAAAAAAATAAAAAAATAATTTAAAATACAAAATATAAAACAATGTTCATATAATCTTAATATAAATTGAATCAAAGCTTATTTGTCAAAACAAAAGAATACCTTTATACAAGGTAATTATTTATAATAAATATCAAGTAAGCAAAACATCTGGTAATTATAAATATTTGCATATATAACATAAATCAAGCAAGACCTTTAAGTATCCTTACTATCATATACTTATGGACCGAGACATCAATATTGTCAGAAATATACTCCTTCACTATCTAACAGTGAATCAAGTTAGTCTTCAGAAATTGGTGCTGGGGCTTATCCTCTTAAAGTCTCTGCACTCTTAACAGGACTTGGACAAGGGTGATCAAATCTGATCAACTTTAAACAAGTTTATTTATAAGCGAAGATAACTATAGAATTGATTATACAATTGATTTTCAAATTTCGAATTTTGAAATAAGGTAATTCAAATCGTTTGAGCTTTCATTTTCTAAGTTCAAAAATCGATAAATGGTATTTTAAATGTTAACATATCATGCAATAATAACGATTTTCTCATATCTGCTATATATATTATTATATTAACTGTATAAATATTTATTATTCTATTATTTATCATAATTTTGGATATATTCTCACTTTCAAAATAAAACTAACAGCAAATATAAATGCAATTAAATCATATTACGAATATTTTCAATTCGAAAGTATAATTTGGAAAAAATATTACCAAATAGAATTAATCAAATAACTAGTTCGTTTTAAAAATACTTGGTATGCCTCATACCAAAAAAAATATAAAGTGTTAATGATACAATTGATTTCAGAAACAAATCGTTTATCGATCTTACAAATTACAATCTCTTATTTATTATATGCCTCATTATAGTTTGAATGTTATTTAGCAACTTTATATATTTTTGATGTGCTTATACTTCTAAATCTTTCAATAATAAGCTTTGGATGAAAAAAAAATAATACAAATTTGTATAAAATTAAAGTAGATTGATCAATATATTAGTATTAAGGAAAAAACTCTGAAATCATATATAATTTAATCAACTTTCTCATAAAAATAAATTCTGTATAACCAATAAAAATTTATTTAGGTAATTTCGATTATTTATAGAATTTTATTTTTAATTTATCATTAAACTATATTAATTCTTTTTGAAGTCGATTACAAAATAATAAAAAATATATTTATTAAAAATCAAGTTGAATTACAATCCTGACTCGAATTTATAATAATAATAATATTAATAATAATTTATATTAATGTTTTATATACAATTAAGTTGAATAATTTAAATCTAAAATTTTGAATTAAAAAGGAAAAATAAGATGTTTGACAATTAAGTTTAATGGTTAATAGAGGTTGAGGTGAGTGAGGAGAATGCTATAATTAGCAATTATTAGAAAAAATCATCTGATAAATCTTAAAACCAAGCTAAATAGATATAAATTTCGATTCATTAGATCCAATGATTGCTATTGTTTTATATTTTTACCACTATACTTCAAAACAGTGTCAATATATTTTATTTTATTTTCTTTCAAAAGAAATTTTGAACGATGTGAAAATTTGAAAAAAATAAGAATATTCTGGAAGTCAAAATCTAGTGAACTCGAAATTACCTATTGAAGTAAAAATGGGAAATCATAAAACCTATTGAATGGATTTTATCTATTGGCTATAATGTTAGAATTGATCAAATAGCAATTTGGTTGATCATTTAAGAATGAGGAGAGTTTTAAAATTGTTTGATATTACTTTTAAGTAAAGTGAAAGGATACAATTTCCCAATTCATTCAACTATAAAATTCATCAAGAGATTAATAATTGATTTGTAATCAGTTGAGATAAATTGAATGCGTAAATTACAATCCCATAATTTTTTATTTAACCCAAACTACCCAAATTTCCATGATAAAAGCCCATTAGCCCCAATTAAATACTAAATTTTGATTTTTTCATATTAAGGCTTAATTATTTAATCTCTTGTATTTCACCAACCCTATTTATTTAAGAACCCTTTCATTTCAAAACCAAAAAGAAACTATTTTATATTATAAATTCTTCAAGTGTAATGACAATGCACTCTTCCATTACCGGAACTAATAACATTCCACTTGGTAAAAGAAAGTTTAAATCCAAATTTGAAGGAGAAGACTCTAGTCCTCCTTCTCAGACTGGTTCCGATTCTCATTCTACAGGTAGGCAAGTGACTTCTCCTCCTTCAAATACTAGTGGTCCTTCCACAACAACTTCCAATGGTCATTCTGCTGAGAAAGGAAAGAAAAGGAGAAGCCGTTGGGGAGAAAGTACCTCCAAAGTAAGCTTACCAGGCTTGCCTACTACATTACCTGCTAACATTACTAAAGAACAAATGAACTCTTATTTAAGTAAGTGTTGTACAATCAATTATACTATTTTTCAGTTATTAATTACTTTTAATATAGTGTATCTTCGATTAGAAGAAATAAATTTAAAACTCCGAACGGGTGACTATATGCCACCTTCCGATAGACGCTCACCTTCTCCTGAACCAATTTATGGTGCCGATGGTAAACGTGTTAATACTCGAGAGTATCGATATAGAAAAAAGCTTGAAGACGAGCGCAATAAAATTATTGAGGCTGCCATTCAAGCAAATCCAGATTTCAAACCTCCTCCCGATTATCGCCGACCATCTAAATTACAAGAAAAAGTTATCATCCCGGTCGATGAATATCCCGACATTAACTTCATTGGTTTGCTCATTGGTCCTCGTGGTAATACATTAAAAAATATGGAATCAGAATCTGGAGCAAAAATCAGCATTAGAGGAAAGGGCAGTGTTAAAGAAGGTAAAAGAACTGATAATCCTACTCCTGATCAAGATGAACCACTCCACTGTCTTGTTACCGCTGATTCTGAAGAAAAAGTCAAAAAAGCTGTTCAACTTATTAAGAAAATTATTTCTACAGTAAGTTTATATAATCTTAATTATTTTTTGTCATAAATTCTAATATCCAATTTAGTCATCCAATGTTCCTGAAGGTATGAACGAACTTAAGAGAAGTCAGCTCAGAGAATTGGCAGCATTGAATGGTACCTTAAGAGATGATGAAAGCCAAATTTGTTCTAATTGTGGTGCTGTTGGTCATCGTCGTTTTGAATGTCCTGAAACTCAGAATGTCACTACAAATTTGATTTGTAGAATTTGTAATGGCGTTGGTCATACAGCTCGCGATTGTATGCAAAGAAATAATCCCGAAGCTTTAGAGCAAGCCAAACAGCGTGATATGCAATTGAATTCAGAGTACATGAATCTCATGGCTGCCCTTGGAGAAAAGGTATCTGGCGGTACTCAGCCACCTTTACCCACTGAACAACCTCCTCCACCTCCTCCACCAGTATCTTCTTCCTATAATGCTCAATCAGCAGGACATTATGATGCTGGTAAGAAGGCATCTACATGGGGTACTAGTGAAGATGGTACCACTGTTTGGAGTCGAGCCCCTGGTGGTCCAATTAACCAAGTGATTCCTCCACCTCCTCCACCACCTTCTTCAGGTCCCACTTCCAATAATTCTAACTGGAACTCATATTCACACCCTCCACCACCTCCTCCACCATCTTCTCAATCTAACATGGGATACTATTATCCATCTGATTCGTTACATTATGGTAGTGTTCCTCCTCCACCTCCCCCACCAAGCGGTGGATATACACACTATCAACCTCCACCTCCTCCTCCCTCTTCTGGCGGCAACTATTGGGAATCCCAGTCATCCTATCCTCCACCACCTCCACCACCCCCACCATCTAACTAATCAACTAACAACATTATCTCTCATTACTAACTAACAATATTGATATTTACTAAAGCCCAAGTCTCTCATCGGGTTCTTCATGTTCATATAGATCAATTATCTTACTTCCAATTAACTAACTTCCAACTATTTTATATACTCTTAGTCATACACAACATATCACACTTTTAAAACAGTTTATTCATAATTATTTTTATCCATAAATTCATATGAAATTGTTATAATAAAACTTATGTGTGATTGTATTTGTTTTTAAATTATTTTAAAATGTAATTTTTATATTTTATATATTGGAATTTGGTATCATTATTTGAATTCATTTTAAAGTAGATATGATTAAAAAATCTTTTGGTTTTTAAAGATATCATGAAATGATTAAGATTTACAAAAATACTTAATTTTTAAGTGATTTTTTATCACATTTAAATGCTTATTGTTTGAATAATAATTTAAACTCAAAGATCCAGTTATATAATAGACTTAGCTAACAGCATTATATGCATATTTCAAGTTTAGAACTGTATTTAATAGATATAATACTAAATTTGAATGAATCTAAGTAAGGTGTTCCCATTTCTTAATTTTTGAATTCAATTTAATAAAATTATTGTATAAATTAAAATAAATATTTTGATCGTAGAAATTATTATTATAAATTGTATTATTATTAACTATATATTGATATTAATAATATAAAAAGATATACACAATATGATAATTTGGTTCAAAAAGGTATTTAGAATCACTCATATTATAAAGTTCTAAACTCATAATTTTGTATGATCTAACCTTTTATTCATTATTCATAGTAGATAATTTATAGTTTGATAGAAATATCTACTCAAGATTAATATCTAATCTAGTATTTTTCATTAAATCAATATATTCTCAATATCCTGCAATTAATAATATCAGGACTAATAGTAAATCTTAAACATAAAGATAAAAAAAAATTTAAATAATTAGAGGTTAAAAGTCATAGTTTAAAGCTAAAATTTTATAATATATTATATAATTATATATGCTGAGTTTTATATATAAAGAAATTTATATTTTTCATTAATTCAAATTTAAAAATAAAATATATTTTAAATTTGGCTTAAATGTTGAATTTGAACAAATTGAAAACTGTAGTATATGTGACAAGGTGTAAATTAATATTATTAACAAGCACATTTGTTTTCATCATCGGTATTGGGTTGAAGTGTAACACTGGTAACTAAAAAATTTTAAATATCTTAGTTAAATAAAATAGATATTGATAATATATGAATTACCATTGGATTGCTGAGCTTCTTGATTAACATCCATACCAGGTAAAGCTTGTGCAATTTTACGAAATAGAGCTTTAACGTTATGACCTACTTTAGCACTAGTTTCCATGAACATTACATTATATTCTTTAGCTTTCTTTTCTCCTTCTTCCGTAGTGACTTGACTATAAAAATTTTTTAAAAATAATCTTAGTATCTTCAAAAAATAATGAATAAAAAATAAAGATTGAAAATTTACCTCTTATCTCTTAAATCGGTCTTATTACCGACTAAAACGATGATAACGTCGTTACCACGTTCCGAACGAACGTCATCAATCCATTTGGCAGTATTTTCAAAAGATACTCTATCTAAAATTATAAATAATATTTAATAAAAACTAAGTACCTCAATAATAAAGTGACTCACTTGTAATATCGTAAACGACTACGGCAACCGAAGAATCTCTAATATAACTGGGAATTAAACTACGAAAACGTTCCTAAAAAAGAATAAATTGATTAATATAATAAAAACAAAAAACTAGATGAAACAAAATTACTTGACCAGCAGTATCCCAAAGTTGCAATCTAACAGTTCTATCCTCCAAATACATAGTTTTTGATAAGAAATCGATACCGATAGTAGCCTAATTAATCAAAATCAAAAAAGTTAAATTTTATAGATTATGAATAATAAATAAAATAAAATTACGGAATAAGTACTATCGAAAGTATCGTACATAAACCTTGTTATTAATGAAGTTTTACCAACTAAAAAAAAGTTAATCTACATCTTTAGCTCTGAATATATAAAGACATTACCACTTTGTTCACCTAACAAAACCAATTTAAACTTTCTAAGAGGGTTTGTACCTTCACCAGCACCGGTATTTCCAGACATATTTAATTTAATTTAATTATCAATTATAAACAGAACTATTCAAGAGCAAAGAGTGTTAATTAATGGATTAAATATTACTATTAATATAAAATTTCAAAAAAATTTTTTTTGGTTTGGGGTTGACTGAATGATATATATATAAATTACCCAATTTATTTAACCATCTTTGAATTGGGGTAAGTGTTATAAATTAGGCTATTCTTTATTTAATTTTATAGAAGTAATACAATAATTGGTAGAGGTTTATTAGTCTGATCATCTCATTAATACTCTAGTGATATTGTGACAATTATTTTCTTTTAGTTATTAGATTGGAATTATTTTAACTTGATATTACTACAGTACCTGAGTCCATAAAATTATTTAGGCATTGTCATCTTTTCAATTCTAAATTTTATGAATAGTTGAACACAAATGTGTTAAAATTCATAATATCAATTATTATCAAGTTTTATTATCTTCAAAATAAAAAAATATATATACAACGTATATTATATACAATATATTCAAATAATAGTATTTAATAAGTGCATGAATAGCATTAAGCCATTAAAATCATCATAGATGATATACTTTACATTCCTCAATATAATATATTAAAAAATAAATTAAACTTATCATATTAAAAACAAAATTAACCAATAATATCATGTTTTTTATATAGTAAAACATTTACATATTTAAGAATATTTATATAATACAATTGAATAATTTTTTAAATATCAGGAAAAATTTGTATTAATTACTTAATTTTCAAAAATTGAATTGAATTTGAAAGAATGATATCTTTATAATATTAATTGTAATTATATTTATTTTTTAAAGTTAGCCAAATTCATAATTCATTATTATAAATAGTATAAGCTGCTTTAATTTCTCAATAACCACCATATATATTTTTTATTCAAATTAATATAATGCAATTTGGGAATTAAATATTAAAAAAATGGTTAAAAAAATAAAATTATATTGAACAAATTATCACAACAAATTTTGGTGTATAATAATAAGCTTATAATATAAATTAATTATGGAATTAACCTTCTATTCAGTGGATGAATCATTGTTATCAATTATCAATTATCAATTTATAATTAACATCAGCTTAATAACATAGTTCATAGTGAATAAGGAAGAAAATGTTTTTTCATTTTTCGCTGAAAATTAATATTTTGGTTCATTAATTGTTCAATACTGATCAAGTTTGATCAAAAACATTCTCCATTTAATAACTATCCCAACCATATATTGATGAATTCCTGATTATAATATTCTGAAGAGATTTTTCTTTATAAACAATTATATACTGTTAATGCAATTACCAATTTTAGATTAATAATATAATTTTAACAATTTCATTATTTTGACTGTTATTCACATATGTATAATTCCAGATTTAATATTGTTTAAATTACAATTTTCAATATTAGATATTTTATTTTGAGAGAACTCTAAATGTTTCATTAGATATTAATACCTTATATTACTCTATATTGATTAAAAATTATTCTTCTTACGAATCTAATAGAAATACTTTTAAAATATAACCATTATATTTAATAATTTTAATGAATTATAATGTTGAATTATATATTAATTTATCCAAGTATCATTATAATGAGAGATTGAAATACTTAATAAGCAAAAAAGTGTAAGATATAAGTGATGATATGTATTAATAAAATGAAAAAATATTTTATTCAATCAATTTCACAATGATTCAAACGAGAACAAATTTCCAATTTTTTATTTGGAAATATTAAAAATATTAAATTTAAATGTGATTTCACATGCTATTGGAAGGTATATGTAACAGGTTATAATTAAATGTTGAAAGGTCATGGACAGATGGCCGAGTGGTCTAAGGCGCCACGTTAAGGCCGTGGTCTCTTCGGAGGCGAGAGTTCGAACCTCTCTCTGTTCATCTAATCTTTTTTCTAATTTACTTTTCTGTTATGATTGATCATGTATCTTGAACCAAGTTTATGTTATTGTAAATTTTTTAAATATGTGAACAAAAGATTAATTTTAATATCGATATTTGATTAGAAGCTTTTAAAATTTAATCTAAATCATATGATATTTAAAATTATTTTATAATGTTAATAAGTTGGAATTACTCTATTACTAAGACCTATACAGTCAATTATAATATTTAAATTTTATTATCAAATTTTTAATTTTTAATATTATTTAAATCATAAACAAAACAAACGCCAATCATAATTAAATTTTATATTTCACAAAAGCAATAGAAATACAAATACCAAACTATACTAATCATAATCATTCTAGAATAATATATATAAATTGATATTATAATAATATGAAATATTTTTTGATTCTTTTTAATTGGATTTTAATACATTTTTAAATATTAATGGACTTAAGAAGAATAGTTCGAAACATTCCAAACTCACTCATCTTCATATTTGTGATCCAAAAATCAACCGAGTAATTTTTAAATCCTTTTTAATTATTCATTCTATCAACTATCATGTCATAGATCTCTGGTTACATTGACATCACTCCCAAAAAGTCCCTTTTCTTTTGGTTCTTCGAATCCCGCAATAATCCTAGCATCGATCCGTTAATCATCTGGTTAGAAGGAGGGCCGGGGTGTAGTGGTATGTTCGTCCTAATCGTCGAAATAGGGCCTTGCAAACTGAATCTCGACACTAGCACCACATATATAAACCCATGGTCCTGGAATAATAGGGCCAATATTTTATTTATCGATCAGCCTATCAATACCGGATTCTCAAAGAGGGAAATGTGACGACAAGTAGGCACAGTGCTCTAGATATTTATGAGTTTCTACAGCAATTTTTAACCATTTATCCCAAGTATAATCATTCTGCTCTACATCTATTTGGCTATAGCTACGCTGGGAAATTTATTCCCAATTTGACTAGTTTGATACTGGACAGGAATAACCAAATTTCCAAGGATCCTCACAAGGATGAGAGCTGGTTTCCCATTCAATCTAAAATCCATCGGCATGGGCAATCCGTTCATAGAACCCCTATTCCAGTATCGAACGTCCGATCAATTTGCATGCAATAATCCATACAATCCCATATCGGAGTGGGAATGCAGCGAAATGCAGCGCCAACTGCCTCCGGCTCTAGAAAATGTCGAAAACTGTCTCAAGATGACTCATGGTAAGAACTGCAGCTATGAAATCCAAGACCTCAACGATATCGTGTTCGCCCCCTACAATGCTAGGAATATCAGTGCTTACGATATTGTCAAAAAACAGAGGAGATGTATATTAGATACGACGAAATCTAGATGAATTTGCCCAAGATCAGGAAGGAATTGAGATTGAGTTCATTTTCAAAGTATTCTACCTGTAACGAAGATATCGAGCAGGTATTTTTCGATGATGGCGATTAGATCTCATCTGCAAGACCCGATCTAGTTAGGGTGTTGAATGCAAATTTGCCAACATTGATCTATGTTGGCGATAGGGATTATATATGTCACTGGATTGGGGTGAAAGAACTTCTGATGGATATCAATTGGAATTATCAGTAGGAATTCAATGCTCAGAGGGATAGAGTTTGGATCAGTTACGACAACTAGAGGTCTAGAGATTCACACCGCTATAAAAATTTATCATTTTTAAGTTTATGAAGCTGGTCATACCGTACTATATTACAATGGAAGAGCCTCTTCGATTATAGTAAACAATTGGATAAAAATTTCTCTATTTAATTTTACATATTTATTCATATATAATACATTTATTCTATTGACATCGCTTTGAAATTTGTATACTGATATTATGTAAACTTGGATATAAATATCAAGTCTCACAACCAAAAACACTCTTGATAAAATTATATTCGTTTTGTTTTATTTAAGTAATAATTTAAGCCAATCCCAATAATATAAAATTGAAATACTCTAAAAGATATATAGAATTATTTCTAAACATTTAGTTGATATCCCTAAGACCATTTCCTATTTAAAGCTTACAGATATCTTCAATATTGTGTCTCCATTCATTAAATGTTTATATCAAGTTGTCAGTAGTATAGTTGAGGTTGACAACTTTTATCTCGCTTACATCTTGGGCTTTGCTATTTAGTTCGAAATATGAATTTTTCAACAAATATTTATTTTCCTTTACTATGACTAAGGAATGTTGAATTAACTAACTTCAGTTCTCATTTAATGAATTAGTGAAAGTTTTATAATGGTGATCATAAAAGTGAACTCAATGAATAAATACTTCATGTATTAACCTATCCTGTGAGGTATATTTAATTAGTATATATATATATATATATATATATATATATTTATATTTTATATATTGGACCAAATTTGTGAAATATTTCGTTTCATCAAAAGTGTACTATTTGGAGATATATAAAACCAAGAAATATCTAAAGATGAAATACTATAAAATATACATTCAGAATATGAGTTCAATTCAAGTTCCTATTACTAAGCTATAATTGCTCAAAATTGAGAAATGCTTTTATTGACTTAAATATATGGCAATAATATCATAAATGATGAATTTTAAATCAGTTAAATCTAAAATATTTATAAATCGAGCTTGTTTATTAAGTTTTTTGATTAATGTTCCAAATTATAAATTGAACTATGAAGATCGTAACTGGGCTCGAATATTAGCTAAGAAAAGTTCAAGTATTGATGGCATACATCATTGAGTCAACCGAACGTCTCTGTTTTTTGAATCTATATATATTAAGCATTTTCTGTATATATTTTCCATAATATTAAAATTTTGATAGTGGAAATTAATATTATGATCAATTAATTTCAAATTATTAATTTTCAAAAAATTTTAATTAAATTTTTGATTATCATAAGATTATACAGTTCTAATTTTCATAAATTTTATTAATTCTATGCCAAAAATTATATAAGTTAATCTCAAGTTTTCAATAAAATATAAATTTTTGAGTGGTTTGTATATCAAAATCTAATAAAACCTTTTAAATGGGTTCTTTTTTTAAATTAATGTTCAATATATCTTATTCATAATAAATACTATAATATTTATAAAAATGTTAAGATATTTTATTTATTTCAATATCAAAAATAAATTTCATTAGGAATTTTAAAAATATCCTATCTACCTATGCATTTAGACTCAAATTTAGGTGGATTGACAAGAGCTTAATGTACAAAAACACTTGGTGGGGAGTTGAAAAATGAATACAATAAATAAAAATATAAACGTTTGACTTTGCCATCTGATATATTTGACTTATGTATCTGCTACACAAGATTTGTAAAACTTCAAAAATATGACAAGTTATAATATCGGCTTAAATCATCTTGAATCCAGGCTGCAAAATACTATGAAAAGTGAATTTTTTGATAAACATATTTGGTCAATATATTTACATTAACTTTACTTTCAACCAACTTATCCAGACTATAGACATTTTCAATGGGAAAAAAGGACTGATCTTAATCAAAATAAAGATAAAAGATATATATATATATATATATATATATATATATATATATATATTGATTTATTTAAAAAAATTTAAAATTTACATAATTAATATCATATTGGAATATTTTATGAGAATATAAAATATTAATTTAATGATACAAAGGGTAACTTTGGAAATTATGATTCATTTTATTTTTATGAACTACGTTTGTTTCTATATCACAACATTATTGTATTATGTTAAACAGTATAAATTATTTATCATTTTATAGTAATCATTATACATCTAACAAATTTTCTATGGTAATTTCAATAAATCTTATCTCACAAAAAATCATTGGATTCAAATTTTGCGAAAGCTAAACAATAATATTTATTAAAATGTTATATTTTGCAATATGTTCAATATGAATTATGATTATAAACTTCTAAGTATTTATAAATAGCAAAAGGCTACTTAAAATAGTATTAACAAACTGATTAATTAACACAAATCTGGAAAACTCAATATAATCTACTTACCTTGTTTAAGCAATCTTAAATTTACAACCAACCAAAGTAATTTATATCTAATTCAAAAATATTTTAAAAATTACCAGTAATCCTGAGCAAGAGAACTAGCATAGTTTCTATATTTTAATTTTTATATATTTGTAACCTCATTAAAGAATGTTTCAAAATCAGCTAAGGGATTAGGAATATGGGTACTTTTATATTTTAACTTAATATTAAATGGATGAAACAAAAAATATTGCCAATAGAAAAATTATGCTAAGTTAAAAAACATTTATAATAAAAGACTCATAAATCACAATATATAATCCATTACCAAAAATTAAACAGAGTGCTTGATCTAAAAAATTATAACCTCCACTTTATTCACCAAAATAGTTTTTTTGAAAAATAAGTGTTATTTCTGAATAAATGATTTTTATAACGTTCCATTAATTATCAGGAGTAATAGTAAACTATAAATTCAAAATATATCTAAAATATTGAAAGCTAATGTTATTAATTAATGTATAAATCTTAATACTATTAATATTTTGCTTGATACAATAATAACCAAAGTTATTTAGTTAAACCTATTATAATTATACTTAATAGAAATTGATCTTGATTGCCTTATTCTTTAAACTCACCAAATGTCAATCCTTGTAACTATAATTGTATTGGATAATTAAAGAATTCGATTTAGAAAAGGTATTTAAAAACATTTTAACTTTTATTTCAAAATATTTCTTTTGTTAAAGAGTTTTAAACATTCACTAAAGGAGTTGAGCAATTGTTATTACTCCAAAATTATATTATTAAAAACAAGAGAGGAATTAATTATTATAGTAATACTGCAATTATTTCAATTTTTTGTATAAAATTATAATAAAAATGAAAATTAATCAAACTTAATTTTTGATCAATATGCATTTTTCATAAACCTAAACTAATCAATATTGGTAAATTCTTATAAACAGCTTAATATTCATGTTATACTTAGTTTTTTTATATCAAGATTTTTAGAAATTAGAGCTGAAATTGAATGATTAAGAGAAAGTGTGCCCTTCATAATTCAATTGCTTGGTCCATATATAAAAAATTGTCAAAATTGATCCAAGAATAGGGTCACTATATAATGATGTCCATGAACAAATTACCAAAACAATATGAGCAATATTAATATGCATTTAATGCTAAAAACAAGAGAATACATAGATGGAATCGGAAGGAAATTAATGCAAATATTAAAAAGTTATAGTCTCTGAAAATAATGAAAATTGTTATTGATTTAGATATATATCATTAAGATGATAGTAGTAACAAACCCGTTTTATATTTCAAAAAATTTATTAAGTCACGCATTATTTATAACTCTATATATAGATTAAAATGAATCAGAGAATAAGTTATACTACTTTTGTCATTGCTATGTGGTATTTAAAAAGGATTAAAATCAGGAAGTCTACAAAACTAACACATTCAATATAAATCTAATCCATGTATAGTATTAGTTTTAATAAATAATATAAATGGTAATCTTGAAAAGTATTTGACAAATGATTATGAATTCAATTGATTAATTGAGCAAAAATTTTTTATTCCAAACAGATACAGATTCTTAGTATTAAATATTAGAAAATGATACCTTCAATAGTAATATATCTAATTCAGAGAGTAAACTATCTCCGATTATTCTAGATTGGTATAGTTTGAACAATTCTAAGCCATTATTAATCCAATATAACCCTATATTGACAATTGATGGAAATCGGGTGATTCACAATATAAGTGTCTAATAGAAACATTGATATGTTATATAATTCAAATTTAAACTTGAGCTATGTTTTGGATCAAATAGAGGTATTATTAAAGCATTAATTTATAATGAAAAAAATTATAAAGATTGTATAGTTATAGGTATACTTAGGTATAGATAACGAGGTAAATAATGTTTACGAACTGTTAAATATATAACATTGTTTAGATGATTGAATTAAATAATCTTAATTGTTGATTTTCAATAATAATCAAAAGCATAAAGTCTTATAATCAAATTATTTTTATAAGCAGGTATATATTTAACTTATCCCAATCTGGATAGTTTGAAATAATCAATTTCCTCAAAATAATGTCAGCTTTGAAACTACAAAATATTATATATTAATATTTATTCTATATTTAATAATATTAATGATATAATCATATAGTTATTTCACAAACAATTATGAAAAGTGATTCAAGAAAGTGTGTAAGTTAATAAATAAACTATGTAACAATCTCATTGCAATATTTTGTTTAACCTATATTGCTATACAAATAAAATATACAAGATTAATTCAAATGATTTTAAACTAATATCATATAAAATTAGATGATTTACAAAAATATATGCTCGGATATTAAACTGATAAATCAATTAAGTCTGAAATTTGTTAATGGTGTAATTTTTGATATTAATGCTATCAGTTAAACTATATTCAGATATTGGAAGAACTAAAATGTTATAAATAGTGTTAATATTTTCAATTAATATATAACCTTAAACTGGATTTAATTAAACTGAACTCACCACTATTATTAATGTTTGTATCAATCACTATATTGTATTATAAATTATCAAATATATCAGTGAAATTAGGATCAATCATAATAAAAAATTATTTAATGAATATTACAGATAAATATATACAATATACTATATCGATCTAATAAATTAAAGTTAAATGGTAAAAATTTAATATAAAAATAATGTTGTAGATATATTATTGATTTTTAAATATTTTAAATGTCTAAAATTATATTATTTATAGCCAATGGTTGTAGTCAACGGAAAATATTTGTATTTATAGTGACATATATATTATCTTTTAATCATAAAATAGAAATTGATTAGTTGAATATATGATAATTTTGAATACAAAATGTAAATATCTGAAGTATGAATAATTCGAGCATTACACTTTGATCTAAAATAATTCTGACTCTAATTCAAGTATTTTTCTATCAACAATTGATGAATCTATGTAAAAATAATTAGAAAATAATAGTATTATGTAAATGTTTATTTTAGTTGTATTAAAAAAGTATGAGTTATAGTGATTAATTTAAAATAAGAAAATATCATATTCAAATTAGATTTATGTTTTTCAAATATTTGCTTTATCTATGAACTTAATATTTATTAAAAGCACTAAATCAAAATATTAAATAACTCTCATTTAAATCAATTATACAAAATTTATTCTTTAACATAATTTATTTGTTATCGTAATGAATATATTCAATTATAATTAAAAATTCAAAATTTGATAATATTAGATAATATTTTCTAAAAAAATTGAAATTTTAAGTACTATTCACTGATGGTAGTTACTAATCATTCAACCCTATTAAATATATTTGATTACTTTTTTAAATAAAGAATTATATAGATATTTTGTTAGTGTAGCTTTAGTAATGAATTATTATTTGATCTTAAGATACATTTAATAATTTTCGAATTTTGAATTTATTCTTAATAAATTCACAATCCAAAAAAAATTGAATTAATTATTATTATTATTATTATTATTATTATTATTAGCTGACCAATCATAATATTAGGAATATTAGAATGTGATCAAGTTCTTGAATCAGCCAATAATATAACTTAATCTCAATTCTCCAGCCAATTATCAACTCCTAAAATTTCCGTATAATATTCCCAACGCACCCATAATTATTCTCTCCCAAATCATTAAAAAATAAAATAAAATTATTGGAGACTGGTTTTTTTAAATTAATTAGTAATCTTTACCAAATTTCATTAAATTATTTATATTATTTATATAAAAAAATAACCGATATTTTAATAAAAAAAAAGACATTGAAATATGAATTTAAGTTCAAAAACTACTAACGACTTACTCTTTATTAATTTTAACCAAGATTATAGGTAAATTTTCAACCTAAAATAAAAAATTTTATATTAAATTGTTTAGTTGTATATCTGTAGGTACCAAAAATGGTTATAAAATTTTTAATTGTGACCCTTTTGGAAGATGTTTTGAAAAGAGTAAATACTTTTATATACTCAATATTGAAATATTATTAATTTTAAATAGACGAAGGTGGTATCGGTGTAGTCGAAATGTTATTCTGTACTTCTTTAGTTGCGTTGGTAGGTGCTGGTGAGCAACCCGCTTTTAGTCCTAGAAGATTACAGATTTCTAACACCAAGGTAATTAATATTTATTAATTTATAAAGTTAGCTTAATTTATTAATAAAAAATATAGAGAGAGTCTGTAATTTGTGAATTAACATTTCCAACAAGTATATTGGGGGTAAAATTAAATAGAAGAAGGCTGATAGTAATTTTGGAAGAGCAAATCTTTATTTATGACATTTCTAATATGAAATTATTACACACTATTGAAACGAGTCCAAATCCTAATGGTATTCATATTAAAATTGGTTACATACTATTTGCTTTATTTATTCATTTATTTTAGCTATCTGTGCGCTGTCTTCATCTTCCGAAAATAGTTATTTGGCATATCCCGCTCCTTCACCGTCCCCCCTCTCACCATATTCTAACAATACTGGAGGTAGAAATCCTTCCAATCAGGGTATTGCTAACGGTACTGGTGAAGTTGTCATTTTTGATACTTTATCTCTTCAAGTAGTCAATATTATTCAAGCTCACAAATCTAGCCTCAGTTACATTACCATCAATTCAGACGGTACGTTACTTGCTACAGCTAGTGACAAAGGTACAGTCATCCGAGTATTTTCATTACCCACCGGCAATAAACTCTATCAATTCCGACGCGGTAGTTACGCTGCAAAAATCTACTCAATATCCTTCAATATGATGAGTACTTTACTCTGCGTATCCAGCGACACCGAAACCGTGCACATCTTCAAATTAACACCCCAATCGTCGCCCGATGGGAACGGTCGTCACCACGCGAGCACACTACCACGCCACTCCACAGCTCGCTTGGGGTTGGAGGACGACCAAGCGAAACCCCACCGAAGATCGTCATTTCACGAGATACTCGGCAAGAAGCTAGCCGGCAGTGTAGGAGCCTACCTGCCTGAAGCGCTCTCCGAAATGTGGGAGCCCGCTCGCGACTTTGCATTCCTCAAACTACCCAACATCGGCAGTCAGAGTATCGTTGGGTTAAGCAATACTACACCCCAAGTCATGGTCATTACTTCTGACGGCTACCTCTATCAGTACAATATTGATTTGGAGAATGGAGGTGAATGTTCCTTGCTAAAACAGTACAGGTAATTATTTATGATTAATTCAACTAATAATTTTATTAATTCATTTTACTTTAGTTTGTTAGAATCTTCAGACACACAATAATTTCATTATTTTTATCATCACTATTTTTTGATAAATTATCTCTGTTTTTTACCATTTATTTTCATTTACAAATAGTTATTGTAATTTTTATATTAATATTTTTCATTTGTTTGTTATATGATAGTTAATAAAATTTGATATTAAAGTCAATGATTAATCTATTGATATAAGTTATTCATAATTGTAAAATTATTTTGGTGCTCATAATTGCGATTATAATGAAATTTATAAAAACGAGTATTTGAGAAATTCATTTTAGTTGATATTTTAAAATATTTTTAACACTAAAAACTTAAATTGAATTTGTCAATAATTGAAAGTTTATAATTTTGTATTAGTAGACTTCAATTAAAAAGTCCTAAACTTTTTAGCATGTAATGAAATCATTATTAGAAAAACAAATTTACTAAAATATATTGATCAATATTTATAATAATTACGATTTTAAATAGATTATTAAACTATAAACTAAAATATAAAGTATTTGAGATCGTTAAATGATATTTCCTATTATATAATTTCAGCGGATAAATTTGATTAAAATTATTAACTTTAAAGGGGAATTTAACATCATTAAATTCATATCCAAGTCAGTTAAATTTAGTGATAGTTAAATATACAATCCTAGTTATTTATCATTATAATAGATTGTTGATAATCACGATATTTAGCTCAAAATATGATCTGGTCTCTAGGTCATAAGTCTGCAAGCTTTACAATCCCAGTCACATTTGAAGTTCAAATTTTCAATTACTGTATAAAGTGTTCCAACATTTTAATTTGTATTGTGAACTGAATTCAAATAAGGTTACTTGAATAGGGAATGAATCAATTTTAAATTCGAGTTAAAGCTATAAAATGTAAACAAATTACCCCACAAACTAGTAGTAAAGTGTGTTAGTTCAACCTAGGAATTGAGTAAATTACCGATTAATCAATATTAGCCACTTGTTTAGTGTTTGGTATAAATATGAGTTGATGAATTGATTGTAAAGAATTATCAATTCTCAAGTTTCAACTTTGAATTTTTAATTTTTTATTATTTAATAATAATTGTTAAGAATGAATAAATTAAGTTCAATAATATTAACACGTCTTGGGAAAGCCGCGTCCGGAATAGTATAAGTAAAAGAGAGAGATCTAGGGATTTCCAGGTAAAGGTTAGGGAGATAGGGGGTTTATTGATTTAAGCCAAATAGCTGGGAGGACCCAGATCAAACTCCTTCTCTGTAGTATAGCTCTGTTTCTGGGTTCTATATATAGTGCATAGAGTAGTAGGTTTCTGGAGTTTTCTGGAGGGTTGTATCATTAGCTGATTAAAGGATAGGGTTGAAGTGGTTGGTCACATGAGGGGGGGAATGACCCTTATATTCAGTTGAAGTAAGCATATTACGTGGGAGGAGAGTCACCTGACTCGTGACAATACCGGGGGGTTTTAAGATTGGATGTCCTCATCCAATGAGAATTGAATGACAGTGATTCCGGAGGATCAAGTCAGTTTTAATGTCTGTATTATTATGATTATTTCGGATTTTTTTTTTTGATTTTTATATTATTTTTATATATATATTTTTTCTTTTTTTTGTTTTTTTTATCATTTTTTTTAATTTTTTTTTTTTAATTATTTGAAAAAAAATGAGCAATGAAAAAATAATAATAAAAAATAATAAATATAGAAAAAAAATAATAAAAATAATACTAAAATAATGATAATAACAAACAAGGAGATAATATAGATTGATTGGATTCCTAGTTGGAGTGGGACTCGGGGTTTGGATTATTGTATAGTTCTAACATATCTCGGTTAATCCATCCTGTCACCTTCTTCATTGCGCCAGGTAGAGGAATAATTTTGTATGTACCCTTGGCATTACTATCGATGACTTTATATGGTGCATCCCATCTTGCTTCGAATTTTGCACCTAAGTTAGCTTCAACATCTTTTCTCCAAAGCTTCACTGTATCACCAACTTTAA
>JNEM01015610.1:0-11337 GCA_000697335.1 Conidiobolus incongruus B7586
AATGACCCAAGTCATCCAGCACGATATTCCTAATGAGGATTTTGTCTTCAAATCAGGTGATGCTCGTCCTTTGATTTATGTAGATATCTTGAACCCCAACGTTGACCCCAAGCAAGCCTTATCTCAAGCTAACAAGGAGTTTGGTCTTGCTTTAGCTAACGACGAAATTGACTACTTAATCGATGCTTTCGTCGGTTCCTCTAATCCTGATCAAAAGCTTAATCCGCTTAGGCGTAATCCCACTGACGTCGAGTTGATGATGTTTGCTCAAGTCAATTCTGAACATTGCAGACACAAGATTTTCAGAGCTGATTGGACCATCGATGGTGAAGCTAAACCTCATTCTCTCTTCAATATGATCAGAAATACCTATAAGCTTAACTCTGACAATATCTTATCTGCATATTCCGATAACGCTGCTGTTTTGGGAGGCCATCCTGTTAAATCCTTCTTACCTAGTCCCATTGCTCCACACTTCTATACTGAAGCTGAAGAAGCTAAAGATCTTCACTTTTTAATCAAGGTCGAAACTCACAATCACCCTACTGCTGTTTCTCCTTTCCCTGGTGCTGCTACTGGTTCTGGAGGTGAAATTCGTGATGAAGGTGCTGTCGGTACCGGTTCCAGACCCAAGACTGGCTTGACTGGTTATACTGTCTCTAATTTGCGTATTCCCGGCTTCGAGCAACCTTGGGAAGCTACTGACTATGGCAAGCCCGCTAACATCGCCTCTCCTCTCCAAATCATGATTGAAGCTCCCCTTGGTGGTGCTGCCTTCAATAACGAATTCGGTAGACCCAACACTACTGGTTATTTCCGTACTTATTGCCAGCCTATCCCTGGAACTGATGAAGTTCGTGGCTACCACAAGCCTATCATGATTGCTGGTGGTTTAGGTAGTGTTCAACCCAGTCACGTCTTGAAAAATCATATCCCCCCTGGTGCTAAGCTTATTGTTTTGGGAGGTCCTTGTATGCTCATTGGTTTAGGCGGTGGTGCTGCCTCTTCTATGAATTCAGGAGCTGGTAGTGCTGAATTGGACTTCGCTTCTGTCCAACGTGAAAATCCTGAAATGCAACGTAGATGCCAAGAAGTTATCAACTCTTGTACCGCCCTTGGACAAGGTAATCCTATTCAATCTATTCACGATGTTGGTGCTGGTGGTCTTTCCAACGCTTTACCTGAAATTGTTCATGATAGCAACCGTGGTGCTTTGATTGACTTGAGAAGCATTCCTTGTGATGACCCCACTCTTTCTCCTATGGAAATCTGGTGTAACGAAAGTCAAGAAAGATATGTATTGGCCATCCGTCCTGAAGGTTTAGAACTATTTGAATCCTTCTGTAAGAGAGAAAGATGCCCATACGCTGTTGTTGGTCAAGCTATTGAAGAGCAAACATTGAAAGTTGTTGATACTCAAAATGATAGCGTCTGCATTGATCTTCCCATGGATATCCTCTTTGGTAAGCCCCCTAAAATGAGCAGAACTGACGAAACTCGCTCTCTTCCTCTTAATAAGATTGATGCTTCTCTCTCCACCTACTATCCTAGTTCACCCTTGAGTTTCCAAGAAAAACTTTTAGATCTTACCAACCGTGTTTTACACTTACCCTCTGTTGGTTCTAAATCTTTCCTTATTACTATTGGTGACCGTTCAGTTACTGGTTTGATTACCCGTGATCAAATGGTTGGTCCCTGGCAAGTTCCCGTTGCTGACGTCTCAGTTACCTCCACTGGTTTCTTCACTAAGACTGGTGAAGCTATGGCTATGGGTGAACGTACCCCTCTCGCCTTGATCTCTCCTGCCGCCTCCGCTCGTATGGCTGTTGCTGAATCCGTCACTAATTTGGCCGCCGCCTCTATTGAGCGCATTGATCAAATCAGATTATCTGCTAACTGGATGTGCGCAGCCAACCACCCTGGTGAAGGAGCTGCTCTCTATGAAGCTGTCCAAGCTATTGGTATGGAACTCTGTCCTGCCCTTGGTATCACTATCCCTGTAGGTAAAGATTCCATGTCCATGAAGACCACTTGGTCCGAAAACGGGGATCAAAAGAGTGTTACCTCTCCCGTTTCTTTGATCATTACCGGTTATGCTCCTGTTGATGATATCTCTGCTACATTCACTCCTCAATTGCGCACTGATCATCACTCTGCTCGCGGTACTGCTTCCACCCTTTTATTCCTCGACTTAGCTCAAGGTAACCAACGTCTTGGTGGATCTGCTTTAGCCCAAGTTTACCAAGAATTGGGTAATGAAGCCCCTGATGTTGAAGATCCTGCTATTTTGGCTGCATTCTTCAAGGGTATTCAAGCTGCTCGTAAGGTTCCTTCCTCCAGCGGAGATTATCCTTCCACAATCCTTGCTTACCACGACCGCTCTGATGGTGGTCTTTTTACCGCTCTTGTCGAAATGGCATTCGCTGGTCGTGTTGGTTTGAATATTGACTTGGACGAAATCGCTTCTGATGCTGAAAGCGGTGTTATCTCTGCTCTCTTCAATGAAGAATTAGGTGCTGTCATCCAAGTTGAACACGATGATGTTGATCGTGTCATACAAATCTTCCAAGCCAACGGTTTTTCCAAGGACTATATTTATAACATTGGTAAGGTCAATGTCCAAGATTTCGGAACTGAAAGGGAACAGATCACTTTCAACTATAATAGAACCCCAGTTTTAAGTGCTTCAAGAGCTCAACTTCAATCATGGTGGGCTGAAACCTCTTACCAAATCCAAAAATTGAGAGATAACCCAGAATGCGCTAAACAAGAATTTGAAGCTATTCAAGATATTACCAACCCCGGTATGATCTATAACCTTCCTTTCAATCCCTCTGAAGAGATTGCTCTCCCTGCTAGTCGTCCCAAGGTCGCTATCCTCAGAGAACAAGGTGTCAATGGCCACATGGAAATGGCCTACTCCTTCTATAGAGCTGGCTTCCAACCTGTTGATGTCCATATGTCCGATCTTGCTTCCGGAAAGGTTGATCTCAAAGAATTCAAAGGTATCGCCGCTTGTGGTGGTTTCTCCTATGGTGATGTCTTAGGTTCCGCTGCTGGTTGGGCTCATTCCAGTTTAATAAGCCCCACCATCCGTGCCCAATTGCACCACTTCTTCAACGAACGTGACGATACCTTCGCTTTTGGTGCCTGTAACGGTTGTCAATTTTTGAGTACCCTTAAAGAGCTTGTTCCTGGATGTGAGAACTGGCCCTTATTCCGTACGAACGAAAGTGAACGTTATGAAGCTAGAACTGTCATGGTTGAGATCCCTGCCGCCCAAGAAGGAAAAGAAACCAACATTTTCTTCAAGGGCATGGAAGGTTCCAAACTCCCCATCGTCGTTGCTCACGGTGAAGGTAAAGCCACATTCACCAATGAAGCTGAATCTGAAGCTTTCAAGGCCCAGGGCTTGATTGCTGTCCAATATATTGACAACTATGGTAATCCCACACAGCAATATCCTTTCAACCCCAACGGTTCTGCCCACGCTATTGCCGGTATCCAAAGTCCCAACGGCCGTGTTTTGATCATGATGCCCCATCCTGAACGTGTTACTCGTGCCCAAGGTAACTCATGGTATCCCGACTACAAGCAGAATCCTGTCTATGGCGCCATCGACTCTCCTTGGATGAGAATGTTCATCAATGCCAGAAAATGGGTCGGTGATGTTTAAGTTACTTTTCGATAAATATCTTTCGAACAATTTGATTACAATTAAATATATATATATATATATATAACAAACCAATAATAAATAGAATAATAGTTTATAATTAAAATTGTTTTTAGTTTAATTTGAATATCCTAAAATTTATTATAAATTTATATCTGATTCAAAGTTGAATAGCATTAAATCCAAATATACAAAAATTTTGAAATAATATATATAACAAAAAAATTGGTTTTATATCGTTAAAGATTTTGTTAATTAATTAAAAAATTTATTTTCATTACTAATATTAATAAAAATTTCACTATACAATTTTAATTTTTAAATTAATATTATTTAGTTTGGAATTAAATTTTAAAATTTTATTTTGAATAATTTTAAATGTTTTAAATATATTTGTAAAAAATAATTCATTTATACGAAGATATTTACATAATTAGGTAATATATATATATATATTTAATTACCTATACTCATTTAAGATATTGAAATATATTAATTTATATTAACATAATCATTAAATGTATTTTTTAATTAAAATTTCAACTTTTTACCAAGTTGATGATATAAAATAAACCCTATACAGATTATATATACTATTTCATTTTATAAAAATTATTTATAATGAAAATACACTATTAAAATTTTCAATCAAATCTATTAATTAACTCTTTTCAAAATATTCATAATAAAATTAATCCCATAATAATGTGACCACTAATTAGAAATTATAAATTCATGATTAGTTACTTATGTATTTTTTCAAAACTGTAATAATCTCTTTATAATTCTTCAAAGTAATAAAACACCTATATTTTTACATATATTCAATAAATCAATTTTTTACCATATTTTTTTCATTTTTAGTGGAATCGAATAATTTAAAACAGTTAAAATCTAATTTGAAAGGGAAATCTTTATTTCAAAAAGAATGTAAGCTTAATTGATTATATTACTCAGCATTTTCATTTAACTGTTATTACTATTATAGTGCGATTATTAATGTACGGATTTGGAGATAGCATAAACCCTCGTCATGATACAGTTAACGTTATGGAAGATTTATTAATAGATTATATTGTTAGTACATGTCATCAAGCGCATCAGTTATCCGAATCAAGAGGAAAAGTGAAGGTAGATGATTTTAAATTTTTATTGAGAAAAGATTTGAAAAAAACGCGACGTATTGAAGAATTATTACATATGTCTGAAGACATTCGAAGAGCTAAGCAATTATTTGATAGGAAGGAGTTGGAAGAGGGTGAAGACCCTAATGTGTAAATGTAAATTAAAGATTAGCTCATGATTTTGATATTGTTCATATAATTTAAATAGTTTATTATAATTGGTAAAAATTTAATCTTCTCTATCATTTAATTCAAATTCTTGTTGTCTTAATTTTTCTTTTTCTTCTCTTAATAACCTCCTTTGATTTCTGAATTCTTCCAATTGTTTGACAATTTCCTCTTTAGTTTGACCAGGTTTCTAAATTTTATATTAATATAAATAAAATTAAATTAAAAATTTCAAAATACTTGAGTATTTCTTAAATCAGGATAAAAAGGGACCTAGAAAATGTTATTTAATAAAAATAATAAAATTTAATGATAACAAAAATAATCAATATCACTTACACCTCTGACATACTTTTCGTAAAAAGTATAGTCACCAACCCAAATCATCATACCAATTGGAAAAAATACATAAAATCCATACTAAAACAATAACATTATATTTACTGAGATATGTTATAAGGAACTATTTATTTTACTTTAAAAATTTCTAATTTAGGTCCTGCCATTATTATTCAAAAATAATAATTTAATAATTTTTTGTCTAATTTTATTTAAAAATAATAACTAAAATTTATTTAATCATAATTTCCAATTAAAATATTAATTTACATAAAGTTGGTTCTAATTATATAATTATGGGATTTCAATTTACTTTTTGATTTGTTTAAATATTATGATAAAAATTAATTAATGATAGATTCTGGAATATATTCTGAATAAACAATTGTAATCTAGTTTTATACTGATTACTTAATTTTTTCCTTATTTTGATATTACTTTTGATATTAAAATCAAATAATAGATAATCATAGGTTTGATCAGATTAGATTGTATTGAAGCGAGAATAAAATCAAATTTACATTTCAATTAATAGAAATGTCTGTAAATTGAAACTTTGCTTATTCATTTTCTATTGATATTTAAAATGAAATAAAGTTAATTGATTGACATGTAACCTGGTCATTTTCCAAAGTGGCTTCTGAACCAATTTAATATTTTTATGTTTTATATTTATTTTGAGTTAGAAAATAAGTTGAAAAATATGAACACTATTTTTTAATCCTTTAGGATTTGAGAAATGTGATATTATAAGTGTATCAAGAGTCTTTTTTGTTTTGAATATCTCCAGTCTTATTATATAAAATTATAATTTAGAATTCTTAATGCTATATATTAGGTAAATTTGTCATAGAATGAGATAATGTAATAGTTAATAAAATAGTTTTTTTGATATCTTCAAATAACATTATGATATCATACTATTGATAATTTTGAAAACTAAATTTTCGGAAAATTCTACAAAATGCAGTAATCATCGTCATATATTACATTTAAATACTCATTAATACCTGATTAGATTCATATTACACGAATATATCTAAATTAAGTTAAAACCATCTTTTGAATTATCAAATTAACCTTCTTCTATATGAATGACTAGTTCGGGACGACTTTTATATCATAATTTGACTAAATATCATTTTTATCACCTACCAAATTAATAATTAAAAATAAGTTCATTTTTCAAAAAGTAATTAATTTAGCAAAGCCACCAGAACATATAAAATATTTCTTAAAATACATATTATTTAAAACATTATTTTAAATAAAAATTTTATATTTTATGCTATATCAATTTTTATATTGTTGTATATTAACAAATAATTTAATTCTATTAATCAAAACATTTTAAAATATTCCTAATTATTTATATATTGATATTAGATGAAATTAGTAGAATTATCATCAAATATATTTGATTTGTAATTATGATGAAATATATTACATGTATTTGATATCTAAATAATAAACATGCTTCAACTAAATTGATTTGAGATCAAATTCTACTCGATTCTGATAATCAGAAAATGCTGATATACCCAATTGATAACAAAATTGTATTAAGAGTTTGTCAATTATTCAATGAGAATATCATTTTGCTAAAGTAATATAACTTTATTCATTAATAGCAGGATATGTATAAATTATTCAAAGTGCGCGTTTATTTGAGACTTGTAATGATATTATGTAAAGAGATGATGGTAAAAATATCAACTGATATTAGGGATTAAATATGATGAAAAATGATCATACACAAGCACACCAATAATCAAAAATACTTTTTTACCAATTAAAAATTCGGAAATATTTAATATTCAATAATACAATTTTTCTAGTAACTGGATTTGTTTCCAAGAATTACATGGGTAATTTCGAATAAATATAAATAGAAGGTATCGGGTAATAAAATACTGGATCTTTTAAAAAACTTAAAGAGTGTAAATAACAAGTCAATTGAATACCATTATTGAGTTGTAAATTGTTTAAAAATATAACTTTTTCAATTTAATCAACTTTTTTGTTAAGGTATATTCAATACATACTTAAATAATATGCAATGATCCAAAATTATTAAATTATATTCACTTATATAGATCATACTAACCACTCTTTAATAATATTCATTCCATATTAAAAAATTATGACTGCACCTAACCAAACTGAAATTCCTCCTCTTTTATGGGCACCCTCCAGTAATACTATCCAAGATACTCAACTTTACAAATTTATCAACTTTGTAAATGACAAACACGAATTAAAAATTTCTGATTATAACCAGTTATATCTCTGGTCAGTTACCAATATCCCAGAGTTTTGGAGCGCTGTCTGGGAGTACACTCAAGTAATCGCCTCATCAGATTACGAACAAGTGCTGGATGAGACCGTCCCTATGGTATCTATTCCTAAATGGTTCCAAGGAGCCTTATTGAACTTTGCCGAAAATATTTTACATTGGGCCGACGTCAGAGGTGACGAGGTCGCTATTTATGGAAGCGGAGAAGGCCAAGAACAAGTCAGTGAACTTACTTGGAACCAACTTAAGGAACAAGTTAAGATTGTCGCTCACCGCTTAAGACAACAAGGTGTCCAGAGAGGCGATCGTGTCGTTGGTTATATTAGCAACTGCCCTGAAGCCGTCGTTGCCATGTTAGCTAGTGCCAGTTTGGGTGCTATTTGGAGTAGTACTAGTCCTGATTTTGGTCCTAAGGTAATTATTTTTAGCATGAATTAATATTCACTTTATCAAATATTCAAAATATTTATATTTGATGAATGTACATTATTGATCAAAATGATTTATAGGCAGTATTAGACAGATTTAGTCAAATTGAACCCAAAGTACTTTTTACAGTGAATGCCATCGTATACAATGGCAAAACTCACGATCATTTACAAAAGCTCAGCCAAGTGATCAAGTCATTGCCTACTTTGGAAAAAGTCATTGTCATTCCGTTCGTTCCCACTTACTCTATGGATCTCTCAGTACTCGAATTCGACAATGTAGTTTCCTATCCAGAAATTTTGTCTGTTAAAGGTGAATCCATTCCCGAATTAGCTTATGAACAAGTACCATTCGATCACCCCGTCTACATTCTCTTCTCAAGTGGTACTACTGGTGTTCCCAAATGTTTGGTCCACTCTGTTGGTGGTATGATTATCCAACACAAGAAAGAACACCAAATTCACGGTAACTTGGGTGTTAAAGATATTCTTCTTCAGTACACTACTGCTGGTTGGATGATGTGGAATTGGCTAATTGGTGCTATGCTCATTGGTAGCAGTATCGTTACATATGATGGCTCTCCATTCAAACCTGATCCTTTCGTCCTTTTCAGATTGATTGAGAAGATTGGTGTCACTGCTTTCGGTACCAGTGCCAAGTATATCCAATCTCTTCAAGAACAACCCCTCATTCCCCGCGAAACCCATTCTCTTCCTACCCTTCATTCTATTTACTCCACTGGCTCTCCCTTGAAGCCTGAAGACTACGAATATGTATACAGATCTATCAAATCTGATGTCTGCTTAGGTAGTATCACTGGTGGTACTGATATCTGTTCTTTATTTGGCGCCCACAACGTCGCTTTACCCGTATATCGTGGTGAAATTCAATGTATTGGCTTGGGCATGAAGGTTGAAAGTTGGTCTCACACCAATACTCCGGTTTTCGATATCCCTGGAGATTTGGTATGTACTGCTCCTTTCCCCTGTATGCCCGTCTACCTCTGGAAAGATACTGACAATGCCAAATATCGCGCCGCCTATTTTGATACCTTCCCCGGAGTTTGGTGCCAAGGAGATTATGTTCAAATTGGCAGTGTTACTGGTGGTCTCTTGATGTTGGGTCGTAGTGACGGTACATTGAACCCTAGTGGTGTCAGATTTGGATCTGCCGAAATCTATAATACTTTAGATGTTTTCACCGAAATTGAAGATTCCGTCGTTGTTGGTCAAAAAATCAAAGATGATGAACGTGTCATCTTATTTATCAAAACGAAAGAAGGCATCGAACTCACCCAAGGATTAATTACAAAGGTTAAGGCACACATTCGTTCTGTTTTGAGCCCTCGCCACGTTCCTGCTATTATTCTCCCCACAACAGATATTCCCTATACTGTCAATGGCAAGAAGGTTGAGGTAGCTGTTAAGAAGATTATTAATGGATATCCTTTGGATAAAGTTGAAAAAGGAACACTTATCAACCCAGATAGTTTATCTCTCTATGCTAATTTGCCTGAATTGAAACTTTAAACCTACTAATATTAATATCAAATAAAAATTTAAATAATATATTCAAATAAATCTAAAACATAGTTTATAATCCTTTCTGCTAGCAATTAGACTCCAGAAATTTTAACTTTTTGTACTACTATTTTCACATTTAAATAATATTCATGAACTTAATTTTTTAGACTATATCTAATATTTATAACCTTAATTTTAAAATTACCTGATTATCCTAGGATTTAGTAAAATTTTAATTATATAATGAATATTAACAATCCTTGACTACAATTCAAAATATTCTTCAATCAAAATATTGGAATAAATATATCAAAATTGGAAGAACTTCATTAAACAAATAGTTTTATTCTTCTATTACAATCTAAATTCAAATTGTCTGAATTTGAGGAATTTTAACTATTAATTCAACTATTAATCATTAATTATATTTATTTATACTTTCAAGAAGACCAAAAATTTGAATAATGATATGTTGTGTTGGGACAAATTTTCAAAATCATATTTTGAAATAAATTAATATTTATATATTGCTAAATTAATAGTCTCTAACAATAGATATATAGGTTTTTTATTCATTTTTACTGTTTTTACCAAACTAAAATATACCTTTTCTTTTATTAGACTGAATTTAAGTTGTAAATTTTGTTTTGATTTGAAAAAATCATTTAAAATGCTGTTTTCGTAATTGAAAACCTATTTTAATATACCTAAATCATTTATATCAAAATATTTTGTTTAATACCTTAGATTAAATAGCTTTTACTTGTTTATTTTATATTATCTATCGCATTGATTTAAAACCGCAATATAATTTAATATAAATTATTCTCAAGTATAAAATAAAATAGAGCATAAAATATTATAATATTTATACCTATATTAATATAAAGAATTTATTTTTCGTTGTTAGATGAATAATACTGAATCAGACCCTTATTAATTATTATACTCAATTATTTTGTTAAAATACTATCTATATGTATAGTATTTGTGTTATACAATTATTAATATTATATCTATTATATTATCCAAAACTTATATCAATTCATTAATAGTTTGAAGGATAATATTTATAAACACCGTTATCTTTGACTAAAAATTTTATTGAGTTAAATATATGTCCGAGTTAATACTGAACAAATATAGTTCAATAATTTTTTTACTAGAGTCATATTAATTAAAATAATTATAAAAATCTTAATCTATAATTATATAAATCAATCTATTGATATTATTAATATAATTTCCAATTCTTATATTAAAATTACACAATATAATATCATTCTATAGAAAACAATCAAATAGATATTTTGTAAAAATGAAATATGGTATGATATTTCAACCTAGCTGAGTTTTTTATATGACAATTTTCAATCATGAATTAATATTGATATTTGTTTATTATATCATATTTTTGTATTAAAAAACAACTATATAGAACTTTATCAATGAGTTAATAAAATATAAATAATAAAATATTTCTTGAAATATCAAATTTATCTGTGTTATTATAATTTCAAAATGTGGCAGTTATTACTATAGAATTAAAAAAAATGGGAAATTTTTTAATTTTTGATTTTTCAAACTTATTATTAGTTTTAAATAAAAAAAATATATAAAACAAATAGGAATATAAATAGTTTTGAATTATATATATATATATATATAATAATTTTTTTGATTAAAAAATTATTTTTTTAAAATTAGTTGTTTAATTTAATTATACTTAAATTAAATAATAATTATTAAAAGTTTTTTATTCTAGTATTAATAAAACTAAAT
>JNEM01015613.1:0-11168 GCA_000697335.1 Conidiobolus incongruus B7586
ATAAATATAATAATAGATGATAGTTTTGAATAAAGGATCTTATTTATATATTATTTATATATTTTAAATATTTTAAAAAAATTTATGGTGAAGTTTTAGTTATATTAAAATAAAAAATATTTAATAATCATTTTTTGATTTAAATATAATTAATTTTATCTATTAAATTTTAATTAAAAAATTTTAATAAAAAATACTTATAAATTATACACTAGCTTGCAAGAGTGAGTCATAAAATCAAAATTACTTAAATATTTACTTATATCTTAAATAATTCCTAATTAAATAAATTTAAATTAAAATATATAATTTACCTATTAATTGATTATAACTAACTATATTTGATTATATCACATTAGTTATTGGTTAATATATCAAAACCTAAAATTTAACTAAGATGAGTTATAAATTTGTGGGTTTATAAGTTAAAAGGGTATAAATAACAAAACCTATATATATCTTCTTTTTCTTTTGTTGTATTATATATATTATAAAACTATTAAGCTAATATTTTGAAATTAATATTATAATACCTAATTCTCTCTCTAAAAAAGTTTACTTACATATTAATTAACTTCATAATGAAATTAAATCAACTTGTGAGATTGTTAGAATTACTAGTGTTAGCTAATCTATTATAGTTAGGGTTATTAAGAACAATGCTAAAGAAACACCTAAATTAAAACTTAAGCATGTTAAGATTATAGATAAAAATGATGAAAAGTATAATTATAGATTAGTTAGTACAGGTAAATATAATAATACTATAGAAGTATAACAAGAATTACAAGACTATACAAGAATATTAGTTAGTATTGATATTATTATATATACTTTATATTAGAATAGATACTGCTTACACTTTAAGAAAAAACACCCCCAACTAAAGAAATCCTATTGTAAAGCTAAGCAAGAGTTTAAATGTCAACACTAAAGTTAAATTAAAACTGACAAGAATAAAGTTATTTAATTTAATGAAACAAAGATATGTTTTAATAAATCTAATAAAAGAGCTAGATATTTTAAAAAAGATAAAAAACCATTTTATAACCATTATATTATTATAACCTAAAAATACAATGGTGGGTTAATAATAGTTTAGGGATGTATATTATCTTTAGGTGTTAGGTATCTTTGTAGGGTTAATAGGGGAATTAATGTTAAAATATATTAAAATATTCTAAATAATAAATTGAAAAAAATTATTAAGTGGTATAGATTAAAAAACCAAATATTATTTTCCAACAAGATAATACACCTTGCTATACTATAAATTCTACTATTAAATAGCTTAAAAATAACAAAATAACTATTATGAAATAGTTTCCTTAATCTTCTAATCTTAACCTAATTGAATATCTTTGGGATCAACTAAAAAAATTAATTAAAGCTTTCCCCTTAGCAAAAAATTTAGATTAACTTTAGGAGTATATTCAAGAAACTTAGAATAATATTAGTCTTGCTTAATATAATAAGCTAGTTGATTCTATACCCTATAAACTTAAAGAAGTTAGAAAAGCAAAAGATAGATATATTAGATATTAATTTTTCTATCAATACTAAAACCCATAAATTTATAACTTATCTTAAATATACTTTTAGTATTAATATATTAATTAATAATTAATTAAATTTTACTATATATATTATACTATAAATAAAAAATATATATTAATTACATAGTTTAATATAAGTTTATTAAAATTAGAATTAATTAAGATATTAATAGAAATATATATATTTTTAATTTTATGACTCACTTTTGCAGGCTAGTGTATATAAATATTAAATATAAAAATATTAATTCTCCAATATATTATATATTTAATAAATTTTCCAAAATTAAAAATATATTTTATATATTAATAATTTACAAATTTTCCATAATTTCTTTTTATATTAATATTAATATATTAAAATTAAATAATATGATGAAATATTTTTAATTCCTAATTAAATATTATTAAAAATGATAAATATATCTGAGAAATAATAAAAATATTTGAAAAATTTAAAACTCAACTTATCAAATTATAAAGCATATTTTAATAAATTTTATCATGAACTAGTTATAATTTTCAAAATATCTATGAAGTATAATTATTAATGTTAATTATGATAATATATCAATTATTTAAATGATTTAATTTTATTAATTAAGTTCAAAGTACTAAATCATTGATTTTTTAAACTATGAAAAATTAATTTATATTTTTCCAATTTATGATAATGAATTTATAATATTCATATTATTAATTTGAAAATATATAAAATGATTTGTTTTAATTTTTCAATAGCTTTAACCTATTACAATTCAATTTTAATTAAAATTATAATTTGATTAAATTTAACAGAATTAACAATATAAATAAGGTAAAATGAATTAACATATATTTTTTGAACAACTACTTAAACCTTGCCAACTATCCTTGCAATTCCATTGATTCAGTATACGGTGTATTAACATTAATACTCAAGTTATTTCCAACTCATAAATTAGTCATTAAGCGCGATTTACAAAAATAGTAAAATAAGATCAATATTTTTTATTTTGTATTATTAATTTAATCAATGGTTTGAAGTTTTTACCAATTGAAAATTGAAAATTGAAAATTTAAAATGGGTATAAGTAACTTATTCCAATTATTATTTCCTGTGTATTTACTCTACAATTAGCCACTGTAGCTGCAAAGTGGAAATTACTACATTATCAATTTTATTGCTTGATAGTTACTTAGTCATTTGCCACAAGGTCGAGAAGAGTGTCATTTTGCATTGGATTGTTAATTTTCACTCTATCATCCGTATCTGTTTTCTATATTTGTGATGTTAGTAATCAAGATTCCACTCGTACAGCTTATATTTTGGATTATCTATTTTATAAACTAGGACAATTAACTACTATAATGAGTATTATAAAACATTCCTTATTTCTCACACCTTGTTGTATTACTTCTCTAAACTATTTTGCAATTGGGTGGATAGTTGATAAAAAATTACAAATAAAGAAACTTAATGCGAATATCAAAGATAATGATAACTTAATAGCGGTTATTAGAGAACAGTCAATAAAACTAGTGTTGCAATTACCATTAGAATTTATAGTGTGTAATATGTTTTTTTTTGCTACCTTATAACAAATTTATATTCTAATATACTATTTGCTTTATATGACCTCTAGTTCTCAATGTGATGTTATTTATGCTAGTGTACTTGACAGTTATTGTGAATTCTATTATAGTTAAAAAATCTGAACAAGAATTAAATAATAATTTGATTGTGATATAGGTTAGATATGAAACTAATTGTAACGAATTGATTAAAAAACTATTTTCAAGACAATGAATTAATAATTGAGAAATTATAAAAAAATTTAATAGAAATTCCAAAGAATTCTATTTTCTCTACATTCATTAACAATAATCATTTACTCTAAATGTTTAACTTACAGTAATTGTTATAGTTCAGTTGAGTATTTAATGTAAGAGAAAATGTCATTTTATTTAGTCAATAAAATAATTATTGATTTTGAATTATTTTCCTTAAAATTGAATTTCAATAAATTACATATTCAAAAGATTAATAATAAAGTTTTAGATATATATTATAATATTATGCCCAGTTTAAATTATATTAGTTTAAGCGTGCAGATATTCAACATATTAATTACAATTAAAAGTGTAATTGTTATGTAATAATGTAAGATTTTATCAATATATTTGAACTAAGGAAAACATACAATTAATTGATGTTGTTTCATATTTAAGTATTCTATTATTAAATAATACCTATGACAATCATATAGTTTGCTATTAATTATGAATCATATATAATTTAATATATTTATTCAAAATAAATAAAACTAAAAATGTTTGCCTTAGTGACTAGAAAAGGTTTCGAAATCTTTTCTTTAATCTAGCTTGAAGTCTTATGAGAATGAATTGAAATTCGTTATTTACCTCTGGTTGAAATGTGATAGTAATTATTGGATTAATCGCTATGGTACCATGAACCATGATAAAAACTACTGCATCTACAATTGGTGTTCTTTTATATCCAATGGAATATTTTAAAATAAAGGTAATATAAGATAACATAAAATTCACATTATAAACCACGAATACTAACAATAATTGAACTACTAATTTGATCTTCTGTTTTGTAATAATTCTCAATAGATGTTCATCACCATTGGTGGTTGCTTCTTGCTTCATGCTGTTGAGATGCTTGTTAGCTGTCATTCCAATCGCAAAATAACAATATGTAATAATCCAACAAGGGATTAGATATAGGAAAGGGATGATAATGGTCATAATGCTGGCCAATTTCCCCGGATTAGAATAAGGTTGACAGTGTAAATAGGACACAGTAGGTGTTGCATCTTTGATAGCAGCGCCATAGATGTAAATGACTGAAGTGGGAGTTATAGATAAAATTAAAACAACTAACCAAAACTTGAGACTTCTTTCAATTTTATGGCATACGATTAAGTATCTCAAACATGACAAGACACACACTGTGGTAATTTCCACTCTAGCAATCCATTGAACAATAAAACCAGCAATTCTACATTGCAAAGTATCCACACTCAAATAAAATTCACCATATCTTAACTTTTCAACTGCGAATATCAACAACTCCGATCCCGCAACCAATTCGATAAAACAAAAAATACATATTAATCTAATTTCAGTGTTTTTAATATCACACTTCATTATCAATATATATATTAATAAAATATTTAAAATTAATATAAATAGCGAATATAATATTGTGATAGAATTAAACGTATAACTAATGAACTTTAAATCGTTAATATCAAACATCATGATGATTATTGAATTAACCTAGGATGATTATCAATAAGGCCCAGATTATTTATAAACTTTTTAGGCTTAATATGAACCCAAGTTGAAAGGTAGTGTAAAAGCACAATACGATTTATGAAATGATTTTATATGTTAAAAATTAGGATTCAAAAATTGTTTTATTGGCTATGTAATTTTATTTTGTTAAAGGTAAACATATTTAGTATTTATATGGTTTACTTTCATTTGAATGTTGAAATTCGCTTCGTTTTTGATTACCCAATTGGTAGGTCTATGTATTAATTATTTGAATAAGATTTTTATGTTTTCATTATTCAGTAAATATATTGTTTTTTTAATTATATCATATTTGTAATTATACCTTTAAATCAAGATCTAAATTGTTTCTATCCATTGTTGAGAATTAATTTTTCAAAATATCATGCTAACAATATTACAGAGATTTGATTTTTATTCAACCTTATATATCATAAATTATAATCAATAAATAGCTATTTTTTTTAATTTTTTTTATCAAAAACTGATTCTCATTTAATTTAAAATCTTCATTTAAAATTCATTGGAAAGTGATCTCTTTGTTATGAGCTAGAGAATTGAATAATTATTCAATATGAAAATATTTTATATTAAGACTGTATCATTATTTTAATACAATAAAATTAACATAAAGATATTATCATTAAATCCAACTGATAAATAAATTTAAAAATACATATTGTTATTTGATTATAACAATTAAATCTAGACAGCAAATTGTAACTAATTGAATTAAAAAATCATAATACTGTTTTAAAAATTATCAAATAAAAATAATTTAAATTTTAAACCTTTGTTATTATTTAGATTTGGTTAAATATCATTTGGGATGTTTCATATGTTCGCCAAGATATTTCCTTTTCAATAGGTTTTATCAAACTATCGCCATCAGGTAATATGATATTTTACTATATTCAATAAAACTTTAATTATTTAAGTTTAGCTTAGTATTGATTAAGATTAAGCTGTTTGGTATTGACCTCAGTTTGAAGAGTGATAATAATTATGTCAACTAAAATAATGTGAGTGAAAATAATATACTTAGTAGAATTCATAAGCGATATCCTCTAATTATGGTAAGCATATTTTTGCCCCAAAGTAATACTGGATAGTTTGAAATCAACATTTTAATCTATTAACACCATGAATAATTGAAATACACAGTATTTTAAAAACACAGTTTGGTAAATTTAAATCTTCAATATATTAAAATTTAAAAAACTGGAGTTGAAGCAATGTAATTATAACCATTACCAACTTATTTTAATAATAAAATTCCATATTAATCATAATTGCTTAACTACTTTACATTGATTTTATAATTTGTTTTCTATATTGCATATTTGATTTTACAATGTAAAGTTAAAAAGGCATTAAATCTCTCTACATAAATGAATTCCAAATTGCCCAAACAATGTTTATTGCTGGGATTCATATTTGGCCAGTATATAGGATGCTGGAATAAAGACCAGTATATTCAATAAACAGATTTTAGATTTTTTAGCTGTATATATGCTCATAATGTAAAATAAAGGAGCTTTTAATTATATGTTTCTCATATCAATCAATAATGATTATTTTTCAAAAATTTATAATAAATTATATCATTAATATGTAATTTAAATAGTGATAAATAGTCTAATGCTATATCAATAATATTGATGCAAAACTTTATCTTCTGTTTTCTTAAATAGTTGTTGTTTTTGTATTTATCGTGATAATGATTATTTTTTAACTTTAGGTCTTTTTTATTAATAGATAATAGATTATATACTGGAGTCCATTATCCACCAATTCTAATAGTATTTGAAGTGAATATTAGAATTTGAGTTATAATTCTATGTATTTATATCCTTCATAATTTCTCTTATCTATATTATTTATTGTTAAATGTAAGTTACCAATACTGATAATTTTTTAATTGGCAAGTTATCTTATATTAAGATATATTAAAACTACTATTAAAAAATATAGACTTTTTTAATTCTTTTGATAAGAAATATATTTGAAATTGTAAATATATATTGATTTATACCATTTTATTGAGTTACAAACTTAGGATGACATATATAAAATAAGCCATCTCAATTGGATCTATCATTTTTTTATTAATTAAACCATATTTTAATATTATATTCTGAAAGTCATTTACCACCAGTCACTGTCTATAGATTATTTTGAATAGTTAATATGGAATGTTTACTATGATATGATATTTTAATAAATGATAATAGTTCAACTGTAGTGATACTTGAATTTCTTTTAGTTCTTCTAATTTTTTTGATTTCTACAGAAAACTCTATACATATATTAATTATAACAAATTGACGATTCATTCATAATTATTTAATATGTTGTTATAATAATATTCATACAATTATGATTAAAGAATAATTGGTTATCGCTTGCAAGTTTGTTTAATGAAATTTTAGATCTTAAACTTCACATTTTGTGATAATTCTCATAATATCAATTTTTTGATTGGCCCTTGTTTCCAAATTGATATCAATGTGTTGTTCATTTTTCGTACTGAATATTGTAAAACAAAAATAGATAACAATTCAACAGATTATTAGAGAGCAAAGAGATATGAAATGGATATTATTCATGGGTGTTTACCAGTTTTGGAAAATGATACAATTTAAGGATGGCGTTAGAACCTTGGTGACAATCAATCAATTTACATAGCAAGGTAATTGAAATCGAAGGAAGCACTAATATCGATGCCCAAATTCCTAACCTCAAGTTCTCCAATTTACATCAAGCTAACAAATATGATAAGTGATAATAAAACAGTAATAAGCATAATTTAAGCTTCAGTAATTTATTGAAATACAAATCTATATATATTCATCGTATCCTACCACTTCTAAGAAATAGTCTCCGAATACTAGCTTTTAGGTCCTAATACTAACCGTTAGGAAGCAACATACGAAGTTCAAAAAACATAAGGCTAGTATCAATCTATTTTCAGTATCATTGATATGATATTTATTAGATAATATATGTTTAAACAATATCAACGTCTTACATATATATTCCAGAGAGAATGATAATATTTTTAAATATAATATTGTGCCAAATCCTCAAAACCAAATTCCATAATGTATAGAAGAAAATATCATCAATGTATTTGATTGAATATGGCACAATTTTAAAAAAAAGTTTATATGGTTTCAAACAGTTTAACTCTTTCAAGAAAATAAACATTTCAAATTTTTATTAATTAGGGTTTTTCAAACTTCCAAATTTGATTTTAAAAATATTTCAATCTTATCAAGTGATTAAGAATATGTTTTAAATTTATTGGATATCAAACTTATTTTTTTGACATATGATTTCAGAATATTAAAATTTTCTAATTTGAATTTTGACCTTGTTATTGCAATGTCATATATCAAAATAGTTATAAAAATTTAAAATGGAAGGATGTTTATGATGATATGGATAATAAAAGACTTAAATATTATTTCATTTAATTTATAAGGACATATTTTAATAAATAATCCTTCATATACCAAAATTATACTACACTTATTAAAATTTGTGAATATAGAAATTTGATCAATTTTTCTATTATTATTAATAAATACAAAATTTGGCTTATTTAAATTGAGTCATTAATTAGATATTTTAGAAATTTTGGTTTGATCAATTTTCAAGTAAGATATAATTAGATTTTTTATATTCAAGTTGGTTAAATATAAATGGGTTTTTCATATCAATGTGTATATTCAAATAGATATAACACTTCCACAAGACGGGGTATATGTTTATATATATTAATTGATGTTGAAAAATATCAAAGATTCAGTTTTACTATGTTCTTATCGTCAAAAAAATTAATTTACCATCATAAACAATGATTGAGATGATTAATTCTAAAGTCAAGTACTCATATTATGAGTCATGTTTTCATGAAAAGGTTAATCCAATTACTATTGTGGTTAAATAAATGGTAATCCGCCAGACTAACTTCATCTCGCGATCTATTACCATATGAAGTCTTAATCCCAAAAGACCTATCACACCACTTCAAAGAGGTCTCATTCTTCTAGCAACCCAACACACTTTACGCTACTTACAGCCGACAATTGGCCTATAAAAAACCACTGCCTAGGTACATTATCCTTATCATCATCACCTCCGGTCTTTTGTGAAGCCTATTGAACCCATAAAAATCCCAATAAAACACCCTAATCTAAACTACGAAACAGACCATGAACAAGTCGCTTCCTTAACTACTATTAACCTTCTACTAGAAATCGATAGAACAACACTATTTTCAAAGTATTTTTGATCGACAAAATAAGTTATATATATAAATTTTAATCCAAAATATAACAAAGTATTATAATTATGCATAAATAACTGTAAACTGTTTTAAACATACTAAAATATTTATATTTTTCTTCACATTTCCCATAATATAAATCCTAATAAATCAATTTAAAAATTTTTGATATAAATATAGTCTTAAAATTTTAATTTTAATTTTTATATGTGAAAATGAATTTTACTACACTAAAATAATTATGCTTAACTTAAAAATATGGAATTGATACTAGAATATAATAGAATGATATTGTTACAGTCTTAATCTCATCATAGAAAAAGATTATTATAGAAAGAAAATAGATAAATAATATTATCTTATATAAGAGGTAGAAAAAAAATAAAAAAATAAATTTAAAGATAATAAAGATGGATGTTTATTCAAGAAAATTAAGCATTTTAAATACTTTGAATATATTAGGTAGCGGTATTTAATATGTAAATTGTATAATATCACAAGTTATTGGAGCAATAGCTTAATATATCCTCAATAATATTATTTTTTTTTGATATATGAATTAAAAAGTAAATTGAATGCTATTATAATTTATTCATTAAGTTTAAAGAGAATTAATATATTTTGTTCACTGTAAATATTTATTTTGTTTGTAAATTGAATTATCAATATCTGATAATATTGAATAGAAGTCATTTTGAAATATGGTTATATTAAAATAATCTAATCAAGATATATCAATTATTTTTAAATATGTAAAAATATATCAATAAAAATATATTTAATAATTCCTTAAGCAACTTTTTTGAAACTTGATTGATTAATATATATTAGTTTAAAAATGAAAAATGATAAATTTTTTAATTTTTGTTTTTTGAAAGTATTTTGAATTAAAAAAGATATTATATAGAGAATATATAAGAGAGTTAGCATTTTAAAACTATATGTATATACTAACTAGCAAAAATAAGTTATAAAATTAATAATATAAACATTTTTATTATTATCTTAATTAATTCTAATTTAAATAAACTTATATTAAACTATGTAATTAATATATATTTTTTATTTATAATATGATATATAAAGTTAAATTTAATAAATTATTAATTGATATATTGAAACTAAAAATATACCTAAAATAAGTTATAAATTTATGGGTTTTAATATTAATAAAAAAATCAATATCTAATATATTTATCTTCTGTTATTTGAATTTCTTTAAGTTTATAAGTTATAGAGTTAATTAACTTTTTATATTAAATAAGTTTGATATTATCCTAAGCTTTTTAAATATACTTTTAAAATTAATTTAAATTTTTTATTAGGGGAAATTTTTAATTAATTTTTTTAATTGATCTTAAAGATAATTTATTAAGCTAAAATTAAAAAACTAAACAAGATATTATATAATAATAATTTTATTATTTTTAAGCCATTTAATAATAAAATCTATAATATAACAATAGGTATTATCTTATTAGAAAATAATATTTGATTTATTTAACTTATATTACTCAATAGTTTTTTTCAATTTATTATTTAAAATACTTTAGTATATTTTAGCATTAATTCCCTTATTAACTTTACAAAGATATCCTACACCTAAAGACAATATATATCCTTAAATAATAATTAACCTATTATTATATTTTTGGGTTATAATAACATAATGGTTATAAAGTAGTTTTTTATCTTTTTTAAAACATTTAATTTTTTTATTAAATTTATTAAAATATACTTTTATTTTATTAAATTAAATAACTTTATTTTAATTAAATTTAGTTTAACATTAGTAATGATATTTAAACTCTTATATAACTTTATAGTAAGATTTCTTTAATTAAAGGTGTTTTTTCTTAAAGTGTTAATGGTATTTATTTTAATATAAAGTATATATAATAATAATATTAGTACTAACTAATATTTTTATATAGCTTTATAGTTCTTGTTATACTTTTAAAATAATATTATATTTATTTATATTACTTGATCTATAAATATAATTTTTA
>JNEM01015620.1:0-18279 GCA_000697335.1 Conidiobolus incongruus B7586
AAAATATAAATTAATTGACAATCTCCTTATATAATAATTTATTAAATCATTTTTTAAATTATAAAATGATTATTTGCTATTAGCTTAAATCTATAGTCATAATAATAAAATCTCATAAACTATAATAAATTATTTAATTATTAATGATTATATTATAAATCTATAATAAATTAAAAACTATTTATATGATAAAATATTTATATATTAAGTACCCTTTTATTTAATATAAGAAGTTTTGTTTAAATTTTAATAATATCAAAACCAAACATTTAGGATTCATGATAAGTTATTAAATATATAACTAGGGTAATATAAATATCTATTTAAATATATTAATAAAACATATATTACTTTGATTTCAATGTTATCAATTAAAATACATAATAGTTTCTGAATTATTTTTGTAATTATATCAAGAATAACGTATTAATTTATTTTAAAATTTAAATTAAAAATATTTTCAATATCCTAAAATTAGTTTTCGTTCTTAATTGGAAATTATAATCAATATATCTAATATGGAATAATCTTGTCCATTATTCAAAAAACCCCAATTATCATATTAATTCAAAAAGTTATATTAAAAATATATTATTTGATGAATTAGTTAAACCTATCACTTTTTGTTAATAAATCATTTATGTTAACAAAAATCAACAATGGAAATTAATATTAGATTATAATAAACAAACTAATATATTTATCCTTTTATCTTTATTTCAATAATATCTAATCTCTAAGTTTTTTATATTATATTTATAAAAGTATTAATCTATGTTAAATATGAGATATTTATTTTATTTATAATAAATTATATTTAATTTAGTGAACCTTATTAATTTCCTTTATTTTTGTGATAACCTATTGTTTATCATTAATAATTCCCTATTTAATTTCTTAAAACTTATTTCTTTTATTAGCAAAAGTTATTATATCTAAATAAATTACTAAATATTATATAATACTAAAAAATTAGCTATATTATAATAAGTATTAAAAAAAACTATTATTTAAATTATTATATATTTTAATATATATTATAATATTATTCTTAATATTATAAATATTTATAAATTAATTCTATTCTAATTATAACTTTATTTGATACTTAATATCATAAGGAAAAAAAAATCAACTTGAATAGAATAAAAATTTAGTAATAATTTTACTAATATAGTATAAAGAAAAACTTAATATAAAAGTAATATGGTATAGAATATAATAATATAATATAAAAATATAAATAATGGTTAATTTATCTTTGAATTAAAATAAGTTATTAATATATTAAGATTTATATTAGATAGTGCTAATATATTATAATATTAACAAAATATAATCTCAACCTTAGGAATAATATAGAGATAATAGATAATAAGGTTTGAGAGGAAAAAAGTGGAATCTAGTTTATTGAATTATTTAATATTATCTATATAATTAATGTATTTATAAAAGTATAGATTAATTATATAATTTATAGTTAATTAAATTATATAAAAATATATAGATAAATTTAAAAAACTGGTCCCTTAATAAGAATAACATTTGTTAAATAATATTAAATTCATAATTTTGATTATATCATAAAATTAAAAATGTTCAATAATATTTATTAAAATAAATTATTAATAATTTTATCTATTTTGGATAATTTATAAATAAAATTAGCTATATTATTTTAATAAATTATTATTTCATATTATACTCAAATCTTGGATTAAAAATTTTATATGGAGAGTGTCATTTAAAAAAAATAATTATCATAAGAAATTAATTTGGTTATAAAAAATAAATTTTTATTAATTTTAATATTTAATTAAAAATTTTATTTTACTTTTAAAAATTAATTTATAATTTTTTTAAAATCAAAATCAAAATTTGAAATATTTTGAATAAGATATTCCAATTCAAATCCCATAACTATAATTGGTCTAATTCATAATATATATAATTATCAATTAAAGGAATGAAAGTCGAAATTTGAAAGACTGGATTAAAAAAGAAAACATAGCTTATATAAATATAATATATACTATTAAACATATGATTTCTGTAATTAATCCTTTTAAACCTTTTAATTTCCTTTTTAAATCTTCAAATGTTCAATTCCTACGTCAATTAGCCTCGAAATCGATATTAGTTTCTAATCTCAATCCCAATCTAAATAATAATGATATAGAGAGTTACTGCCAAAGCCTAATTAATTACGAATCTATTAAATTCAATTTACCCGAAAACAAATTTAATATTATTGTCGATTCAATGGAAGTCAACGGTGCTTTAAATATTTTAGCTCATAGCAAACAACTTGGCGAAAATATCAAAGTTGAGATTGATCAAAATATTCCTGAAAATACTACAAAAATGAGAACTCTATACGTAAGTAATTTACCCAACTACATGGAAGAAGATCAATTACGTGAGCTATTCAAAACTGAAGTCAAAGTCCTGGGGTGTCGCATAAAAAAACGCGAAGGATTCCGGACATGCGTAGGGTTTGTAGATGTTCCAGAAACTGATTTGACATTAGCCATGTTCAAGTTTAATCTTATAAAATTAGATGGTCGAGAAATTTCCGTAGTTCCTACGAAATCTGCTAACCCTATTGACGATCTTCCCATCACTTTATATTTAACCAACATACCCAAAGAAACCTCATTAAACACCTTATTCGAAGCTATCAATCCCAAAGTACCTGTAATTGCGATAAGATTTCCAAAAGTTCGGGATACTTCTATCAAGACTTATACGAATGCATTTTGTGAAATTTATAGAAAGGATTTGGATAAAGGGCTCGAGATTTTGAATAAGTTGATAATTGACGGGAATGCATTGAGGGCTTCAGTAGCTAGGAGTCAAACTATTGCTACAGGATTGAAGACAAGAAGACGTTTTTAAGAGAATTCTAATCCATTTATTTGAAATATCAATGGATTTCAATATAATATGATTAATTATAAAAAACAGCTAATAGATCTATTCATTCAATTGAATCAGCATCATATCAATTAATGATCAAATCATATCTATTGCAATACTATGTATATAATTTCAATTCAAATTTTAAACTTCTATTTAATATTACAATTTTTATTTATCAAGGACTTTCAATGACTATTCATTAATTTTATAATATACCAATAAAATTATTGATGAATATATTCTTTTGAAATATTGGATTAAAGTGAAATCAAGTTAATTAAAACAATGAAATTTTGAATTGAAATATTAACAAAAAATATCTAAAAACAATTAGATTAACGATTGATGATATTTAATTGAAAGTTACAAAAATATTTATGATAATTAACACTAATTCTTTCGGTTTTAAGGTCTCTATTTGAGATTGTTTTAGGTTAGAATTGAATTTCTCAATTTGGAAACCGGAATTTGAAAATTTTTGAAATTCTAAGTATTTAGGGAAACTAAAAATTCTCTTATTTTGAGAGTTTAAAATATGGGTATTATTTAAGATTCAATATAATATATTATAATCATAGATTTATTTATTGTACAAAAATTTCAATTCAAAATCCAGCACTTTATCGTGAATAATAATAACTTTTATAACCTTCAGAATATGAGGATTTTTTAAAGTATTCACTAATATACCCAGCTACTATTGGAACAGTATAAGTCAACAATACTAAAAATTTCACTAATATTTTGATATTGTCAATTTCATCCATTTCGTCTAAGATTTGAGAAACTGAAGATTTGTATTTAATTCTACTGGGATAAGTATTTTCAGTTTGTGAATTGATGTCTTGAGCCTCTTCAGAATTACATTGATTCATAATTAATTTAAGAATAGAATGGCTATAACTTTAAATACTAAAATAATACAAATATTAAGGATTGTTAATATTTTAAATTTAGATTGAACATTAATCGAATTTATATCAGTCTAATTATCTAGCGCAGCCCTTCCTAACATATTTACTAATAAATAACTATTATTTTATCAATTATGACTCTTTTAACCACCTTTTAATAATTTACCCGCATTCCAAATTTGAAAATTTTTGTCATCATGTGCCAAGTTTAATGGATAATCTATTATTTATTGATAATTGTGAACAATTAATTAGTCAATCCTTGGTAATTTTCTAATTAATATATCAACATATTATTGAAAAAATTATTAATTTCATAGAATCAATATCAACTATTTAGTAAACGCACTATTGTTTTGAATTTTCTATACTATTAAATCTTTCAGATATTTTGAAAGATTAAATTTTACACAGTTAAATTTTCGTAATTACATATATATTTAAAATAAACCTTAAACTGAGCAATTGACAATATTATTCAATACTAAGTCAATTTATATACCTTTTTCATTATTACTTTAAAATTTACTAATTAATTAATATATATTTTAAATTCCTTTGTAATAAGTTTACATAAATCCTTTAATTTGATAAAATTATATAACAAAATTTGATAATTTACCATTTTAATCAAATATCAAATATCAAACATTATTGATACTTTTATGCAACATTTTATCAGATATATTATTGAATTTAAACAAGATGATCTGATTTATTAATAAATTATTTAATTTCATTCAATCAAATTTATTAGTGTTAGAAAGCCAATTATTATCTTCCAATAGTTATGTTGTATTTTGAAAATACCTGTCTTGATTCAATAGTTAAGTTTATACTACCCTTCATTTATAGTGGCTTTGTTTGTCCATAATCAAATGATGTTTTTTAGTTCCCTTTATTAGAATTTATCCAAATCTTAAGTCAGTCACTGAACAAATTATTTAAACCAAGAAGTGATAAGGTTAGAAAGGGGTTCTATTTTTTTCTGGATACTCTGCTACAATGTCTCAATAGTAAGTTAGCTTTAAGACATACAGCTCCAATATGTTAAATAGCAGGATTAATAAATCATTTACTAAATCATATTACAAGTACTTTTCTAACGATGACTTTATTTAGATAATTTAAAATTGCAACAGTTACATAAATTAACAATATAATTATTCTAATAATATTCTATAATTTAAATAATTAAAAAATTAAAAAAATAACCCTAGTTAATAATTTGTTCATATTAGAAAACAGGTGATATGATAGAAATATTATGATGAATGTCCAATAATAATATCAATGATTTGAAATATAATTTTTTAATTTATCTATTAGCTACATTATCAATATTGTAAACAGAATTGAAAGTAATCATTAGTAAAATTTTTATTCATATCATTGTTACTGTCAACCTTAATTGTGAGAGGAAATAGACTTTTAGAGCTTAAACAGTGAATCATCAGTGGTAAAATATAGGTTACTACAAAAGTAAGGGTAATTAATGGGGTTCACCAATTTAGGTGAAAATGGCTTATTGTGAATAAAGTAAAAATCTTACACTCGTCATAACTAAATACTTTTGTGGGTCTTACGAGAAAAACTAAGAGACTGGATATTTTTGAAATGAAGATAGAAAGGAAATACTTATTAGTTAGCTTATAATAGTCATATATTGGTTTCCATTGTTGATTTTTGTGGACATGAATGACTTTTGGGTGGAAAGTAATAGGTTCAACCAGTTCATGAAATGTGGTACCTCCAATGTGACTATTTTAATCAGTGTGGTAATCAGGATTTCTTGAGTAATGGACAAGATTATTCCCCATCAATACATTATTTAAAACTTTTTTATTCTTTATACTTTAAATAATTATTTACATTAGGAAAAAAAATTATTTTTCAATGTATAAAAAATTGGATAATATTATTAATATTTTAATAGGACGAAGTTAGTAAATATATCTAAATAAAAACAATAGTCATATATTCAATTGGAATTAATACAAAGGATTTTGTTTTCTCTATTGCTTTATCAATTTTTGAACTCAACTTAATCATATTTGTTAATCTTCAAAATTATAGAATTAAGTATTATTATCATTCAACTGATATAAATTATATTAATATTGATTTTTTAATTATTATTATATATGATCAATTGTATAATAACATATTATTTATCAAGTTTAAAATATTAAAACATATAAACTATGATAATTCGGTCATATTCCAAAAATGGGTAATATCTTGCCTGGAATTATATATATATTTCCCTCAATTTCATAAAAATTTCAATATACTTAACTGGAAATACTAAAATATTTCACGATTTGATAATATAAAATATTATAGCTATTATAATTCATTATATTAAATTTTAAATAAAAAAATTCTTAAATAATAATTATTAATACAAAAAATGTAAACATTTCTGATAATATTACTATGTCAGTAAATTTGTAATTCTCGCAATATATTTTAATAAATAATAATTCACTTAAAGATTTATAAGAGTATTTAAAATATAAGATTATATATAATATCCAAAATGCTTTGACCTATTATATCATTGAATATAAATGATTCATCGAAATAATTTGATAACATTTGATATTAATTACTAAGGATATTAAAAACAAAATTGATACATGAAAAGAAAAGGAGTTTAAAAGAAATTAATATATAATTTTATAAAATATCAAATTTATTAACTATAATTATATTAATCATTTATTAACTTGAATTTTATTTGAAAATAATTACTTCGCTAATTCCTACTAATCAATCGATATTATATATTTAGGATTCTACAATTTAATTAAATTAAATATTATGAAAATTTTTATTTTAATTTGAGATATTTAATATTATGTATTTGATTAACTGATTGATTTACATATATAAAAATTGACACTAGAGATATGTATTTAAGAATATTCAGAGTTACTAACATTGCTATTTAACTATGTGATATATGTGGTGATATTTAAAACTATTATTTCATAATGTTATGAACTTTTTATCAAAATATATATTATTATATTAAAACACAATATATTATAAAATATCTTAATTTATTTTAATATTTCAATATTTCATTAAGCTTGTATACTAATGAATATCTTTAAATATTGTTATATATAAATTTAATATAACTTTAATTAAAATAAACAAACTTAAAAAAATAAGTTAAAACATAAAAATCACCTAAATATTTACTTATAATTTAATTAACTCTTAACCAAATGAATTTAAACTAAGATATATAATTAAAATATTTTATTTGATTATAATCAACTATATTTAATTATATTTAAAAATATTATTGGTTAAAATATCAAGGTTTAAGCTTTAATTAATATATGTTATAAATTTTTAGTTAATAAATTAAAAATATATATAAAACAAAACTTACTTAAGCTTTATTTTTTTTATTATATTATATATATATATATATATATATTTATTATTAAATTAATTTAATTAACAATAATATTATACTTGAATCCTATTTTAAAAAAATTAATTTATAAATTAATTAGTTTTATAATTGGTATAAACAAACTTATAAGTTTTTTGAAATTATTAATATTATCTAATATATAATATTATGCTTTTATTAAAATTAATATAAAAAATACAGTTAAATTTTAATTTAAATAATACACTAGCCTATAAAAGTAAGTCATAAAATAAAAAATATCAATATTTCTATTAATATCTTAATTAATTCTAATTTAAATAAACATATATTAAACTATGTAATTAATATATATTTTTTATTTATAATATAATATATAAATTTAAATTTAATTAATTATTAATTGATATATTAAAACTAAAAGTATATCTAGGATAAGTTATAAACTTGCAAGTTTTAGTATTTATAGAAAATTTAATATCTAGTATATTCATTTTTTATTTTTCTAACTTTTTTAAGTTTATAATATATAAAATTAATTAACTTTTTATATTAAATAAAACTAATATTATTCTAAGCTTCTTAAATATATTTTTAAAATTAATCTAAATTTTTTACTCAAGGCAAAGTTTTAATTAATTTTTTTAATTGATTCCAAAAATATTTAATTAGGTTAAAATTAAACAATTAAGGAGGTTTTTTTTTATAATAATTATTTTATTATTTTTAAGCTATTTAATAGTAGAATTTATAATATAATAAGGGGTATTATCTTGTTAAAAAATGATATTTGATTTATTTAATCTATATTACTTAATAGTTTTTTTAATATATTATTTAAAATACTTTAATATATTTTAATATTAATTCCCTTATCAGCCTTATAAAAATATTTTATACCTAAAGATAATATATATCCTTAAATTATAATTAACCCCCTATTATATTTTTAGGTTGTAATAATATAATAGTTATATAATAATTCTTTTATTAGATTTATTAAAATATATTTTTGCTTTATTAAATTAAATAACTTTACTATAGTTAATTTCAATTTAACTTTAATATTAACATTTAAACTTTTACCTAGTTTTGTAATAAGACTTTTTTAGTTAAAAGTGTTTTTTTTAATATATAAGTGATATCTATTCTAATATAAAGCATATATAATAATATTAGTATTAATTAATATTCTTGTATAATTTTATAATTCTTATTATACTTTTATAATAGTATTATACTTACCTGTATTAATTAATTTATAAATATATTTTTTATTATATTTATCTATGATTTTATTACACTTAAGTTTTAATTTAGGTGTTTTTTTAACATTATGCTTAATAACTTTAACTTTAATAGATTAGCTAATATTAGTAATTCTATTAATCTCATAAGTTGATTTATTTTTATTATAAAGTTAATTAATATATAAGTAAACATTTTTAACAAGTGATTTAAATATTATAATATTAATTTTAAAATATTAGCTTAATGGTTTTATAATATATATAATATAATAAAAAAATATATATAAGTTTTGTTATTTATATGTTTTTAACTTATAAACCCATAAATTTATAACTTATTTTAATTAATTTTTAGGTTTTGTTATATTAACCAATAGTTAATAAAATATAATTAATTATAATTAACTAATATAACTAAATTATATTTTTTAATTTGAATTCATTTAATTAAGAATTATTTAAGATATAAATAAATATATAAGTAATTTTAATTTTATAACTTATTTTTATAGGGTAATCTATATTAATTATATTTAAATAATTTAAAAAATATATGTCAAAATTAATTAATAAAAATTAATAAAATAATTTTATATTAATATAATGAGAATTATAAAATTCTATAAGAATATATATATTAACCTATAAAAATAAGTTATAAAATCAAAAACACTTATATTTTTAATAATAACTTAATTAATATTTAAAAAAATAAACTTAAATTAGACAATTAAAATCTATTATATTTATTAATAATATGTATCATTAAATGATGATATTTAGCTATTAATTGGTTAAATTATAAACCTTTAAATTTTACCTAAGATAAGTTATAATTTTATAGGTTTTTGGTGATAAATAAAATTAAAACCTAATATATCTAACTTTAGCTTTTCTAACTTTTTTAAGTTTGTGGGGTATAGAATCAACTAACTTTTTATATTAAAAAGGGTTAATCTTGTTCTATATTTCTTAAATATATTCCTAAAGCTAATTTAAATCTTTTGTTAAAAGGAAAGCTTTAATAGCTTTTTTTAACTAATTCTAAAGATATTTAATTAAATTAAGGTTAGGAGATTGAGAAAGCCACTCTATAACTATTATCTTATTATTTTTAAGCTATTTGGTAGTAAAAGATATAATATAGCAAGAGGTATTATCTTATTAGAAAATAATATTAAATTTGTTTAACTTATATTATTTAATGATTTTTTTCAATTTATAATTTAAAATACTTTGATATATTTTAATATAAATTCCCTTATTAACTATATAAAAATACTTTACACCTAAAGACAATATATTTTTTTTAAATAATAATTAACCTATTATGATATTTTTAAGTAAAATGAATATAATAATTATTAGGTAATTCAATATTTTTTTTAAAACTTTTAGCTTTTTTATCAAATCTACCAAAGTATATTTTTATTTTATTAAATTAAAAAACTCTATTTAAATTAATTTTAATTTAATATTAATAGTGGCATTTAAACTCTTATTTAACTTTACAATGGGATTTCTTTAATTAAGGGTATTTTTTCTTAAAATATAAGTAATATTTATGTTAACATAAAGTACATAAAATAGTATTAATATTAACTAATATTCTTATATAGTTTTATAGTTTTTATTATATTTCTATAATAGTATTATATTTATTTATATTAATTAACCTAGTAATATCCTTCTTATTATATTTATTTTTAATTTTAATATATTTAAGTTTTAAATGTAATTTTATTATTATTCTTAATAACTTTAATTATAATAAATTAGTTAACACTAATAATTATAATAATATCATAAGTTAATTTAATTTTCTTATAAAATTAATTGATATATAAATGAATTTTTTTAAAAAATGATTTAAGTATAATAATATTAATAAAAAAACTTTAATATATTTATAAAATATTATAAAATAATAGCAAAAAAAGAAAAAGAATATGGTAATATATTGTTAAATATATCCTCTTATCTTGAAACCCTAAAAATTTATGACTTATCTTGGTTAAATATTGAGAGTTAATAATTTTACTAATAGTTTACTAAAAATATCTAAATATATTTATTTGTTATCAAATTATATATCTTGTTTATATATTATAGTTTCAGGTAATCTAATATATATAGTTATTTTAGTTATTAATTAATATAAATATATTTTTGAATTTATGACTTACTTTTATAAGTTAGTCTATATATATATTTAGTCAAAATCAATATTACTTATATTATAAAAAGATATCTTTAATTTAATAACCCCTTTTATAAAATAAAATAAAAATTTGAATATTAATATCAAACTTAAAATAAAATAAATTAGAATAATCTTATTTAATATAATATAATAAAAATATATTATATCAAATTTAATATTAAATTAAATATTTTAAAATAAACAAATAAAATTATTTTATTACTATTATAATATAGTTTTTATTATTAAAAGTTTCAAATTAATAATATAATAGTTATAAAGTTTCTTTATTTTATTGTTTAAATTTAATTTAATTAAATATATTTAGGATTTATTAAAAATACTATTATAATTCTTTTTTTAATAAAAAATTAAATAATTATCAAAAATATATCTAAAATATTTAAAATAAGATTAATCTTTTTTAATATAAAATATTGATTGATTTTATACTTTATAAATTTAAGATAAAAAAATAATAGGTAGATATATTAAGTATTAATTTTCTTATTATAACCAAAACTTATAAATTAATCACTTATTTGGGTTAAAGCTTAAGTTTTAAAATATTAATTGAATATTAAAATAATTTATTCAAATATATTTAATTATAAATTAATATTATATCTTAATTATTTAGTTTAACTTAGGTTGATTTAATTAAGAATTGATTGAATTTTTTATATAAGATATAAATCATTTTGATTTTATAACTCATATTTATAGGCTAGTGTATATAGGAATAAAAATAAATTATAAAGCAATATTAATTTAATTATCAGTTTGATTGATAGTTAAAATAATCCATTTAATATAAAAGATGGATTTTTTTATTAATATAACCCATATATAAATAATAATTAATTTTTTTTCACTTGTATTATATACATTACACTCTGGTGACAATTAGATTTTGATTGATATATTATATAGTATAAAAGTTTGATCTTTGAGAAAAATGTTTGAAAGATAATTTTAATAAAGTATTAATTTTAATTATTAAGGATTAAATGATGATAGACAGGTTTTATTAAAAATTACACATCTAGAGGGAATAATTTGATAACCAATTACAGGATATAATTGTATTATAATCATCGAATCTCTCGATATAGTGTTGAGTCCATAAAATAGCCCATATTTGAATGTAACATTTTTTTACAGCCTATATTAGATATTTATTATATTCCTAAGAATCCATTTTAAGGTAGTTAAGATTGTTGAGATTAACTTTGTGATAACAACACTTTCTATATATAAGTTCGGACAGGATTATAGTTTGAGAAATTATAAGGTATCTCTTAACTAATATGAATATCCATAACCATGACATTTGGGTCAATTAAAACTTGCCGCTTACCCTTGAACAATTGGACACTTGTTTACCGTTGGTAGATTAATATATGCCTAAAGCTTGATATCCAATAATTAGTATGATAAGATAATAAACCTTAATTTTAAATGAAAATTTTTGCTTATTTTAATGAATAATGAGTTTCTAATAAATTCAGAATATAATTTCATTTATAGATTTTTGATCAAATAATAATCAAGTCCAAAAAAAAACTACATTAATATATTATATATTATATAAAGATAGTTGCGATTAACTTATTATTTATATATTTTTCTAATTCGCATCCAAAAGTTATCTATTCCACTCAATTCTCAATATAGAAGTCAGACAAAGATACGGATTATTATTATTTTACATTTGATCCTATTAATAAATTCTCTAATTTAATAACCTAGATCAAAAACATAATAATGTAAATAAAAAATATTATTTGCTATCAATAATAAATTACCCACTATTCTTGATATATAATTAATACTATAAAATTAACATTATATTTTTAAACATTATTGGGGTTAAAAGAATTTGAAAAAAAACTATGTATTCTCAATTAAAAATTTTGCTAAACTCTCAAAATTATATCTAAAATGAACATAAATTAGTATTTGAATTAAATAATATTATAAGAATCATTTTTTATTATAAATTATATTATAATCATTAAAATTTCCTTTTCAATTTATAAGTAAATATAAACTGAAGAATAATGATTTATTTTCATATATATTTTTCACATTGTCCTATTTATTTTATAATATAACAGTGAATAAAAATTGACATAATTTATAATAAATTTACATTGAAATTTTCCTAAATATAAACTCTCAACCTTGTTATATACACATCAAATTAATATCGTAGAAAAATCTTATAATAATCTGATACTATAAAAATATTTAAAATGTAAATGATTATTTCATTAGTTAATAATATTTTTTCAAATTAAATATTAGTTTTGAATAATATAAGGAAAATATATCAATTCAAAATAATCTGAAATTATCCAATTTTAATCAAAAAATTAATAAAATCTCAACTTATTATCAGAATTAATTTTTGACAAATATAATCTATAATTTTATTCTTTTCAAAATATAAATATATTGATTGATTAAAATCAATTATTTATATGAATTCACTTTAAGAAATCAAAATGAAAATGAATCATAAAATCTACCAATTAGATATCATGATGTTGATATAAGATAAAATAAAATAACCATCAAATATATCCATATAATTCCTAATATGTATTTTTTCAAGCTGATTTCGATAAGATGTAGGTATCAATTCATCTATATTTATATTTATCAAAGTTCAATGATTGATAACCCAGTAATCCGTTTTAAAAATATTTTCAATATAATCAAAGGTTACTAAATGAGTCAAAGTAAATTTTAATTGTCATTATACCAATAATCAAAATATTATAAATTGATTTTTATTCTAAATCTGTATAAATATTAAAATCACTCACTGTTACAATGTAGATTGATATTTTATATTTAAAAGGTCTATTTAAATTTCGCATTTATTCATTTGATATATATTCAATTCAATAAATCTATGCTAAACCAATTAATATGAAAAATTTTAAATTATTGAATTAAATAAATCAGTAACTAATAAATATAAATTTTGATTATTTTCCATTTGAATGAAATATATATCGTAAAAAACAGTTATTTCGTTATATATTGATATTTTTACAAATATAATCATTTACAAGAATTTATTATCTATTATCTATCTAAATTGATCATATAATAGATATACAATTAATTATTTTGTCTTATTTTCAGTTTCAAATATTCATAATTTTTAACATTACTTTGTTCCTTACAATATATTAATTTTGATTAAAATATAAATCATTTTCATATATTATTCATATGATATTTTTTCAGTATTTAGATTTATTATATTGATTTGAGTTATTGTTCAATAGATGTATATTGATTAATTTATTAATATTAAATTGAATGGATTAAAATGAAATATCTAATACAGCCATTATTTTAAGTATACTGTAATCTAAGAGCATTAATTTATAAATCAATATCCTTAAATAATGATACAAAGATAATATAAAAATATTGATATTTATTTTTCTAAAAAATTTAATCCTGATTGGAATAATAATAAATTTAAAGTGTCAAACTCCTCAAAGTCATTTGAAAGATTTAAGGCTATACTTTTCAGTTCAGAAATAACTCGAATTTGTTCAGCTTGATTCAGGTATTTAAAAATTGCCATATAATTAAAACTGATCAAATAATAATAAAATGGAATTGTCTCAAACTCAATATTTTTTATAATTTCATAAAATCTCTGACAAAATTTCACTATTTTCCCGAGTAGTAGAGATGTCATTGTTGATTGGTTCACTCTCCAATACTCCAAAATGATTAGAGAAATGTGAAAATAAGCGGTAAGTATCCGTTCTTCGAAGTTTTTGTACTTTTTGTCGTTTCTAAACTCTGATTTATATTGTTGAACATCTATAGTTATTTCCAAATAACATTTTTCTAATTTGGATAACTTTTTGAGGCATAAATCCTCAACCACTTTGTCTTCATTTGGTGCAACTAAGGGAAATAAGAATAGATCAAGTGTTCGATATGTGAATCTATTAATTAATGAAGTAATCATTGAACCAAGTCTTCTATAAAGCTTGGATTCTCCAAATTCTCTCCATTCAGGTGGAAGTATAAACCAAGAAGCATCGTACAAACTTTGATCAAAACTAGGTAATTCTGCAACGAAGTTAGGGTAAACTTTAAATGGGCCACTTATATAATAATCATATATCGCCACTTCTCGCATCAAAATTTTTCTATTAAAATTACTAGGTTCATCGAATCGTGTTGTATCTATATGCATTCCGAGAGCATAGCACATTCGGATTAAATTACTAAGGCAGGCACTACTCATTGAACTTTCCCCTCTTTGAAAAAAGGTGTTAGTATAGATGTACAATGCTTGTACATGTTGTAAACTAGGTTTGAAAATAATCTTTTTAAAATTGGTTTCAAACAAACGATCCATATATTTGGTCAGCTGAAGTGGTTTCTCTTCTCTATACTGATATCCGCTATAATAAATTGAAATAAGTAATGAGTTTGATAATGTTCTTGGGTCAAAATATTTTAAACTGAATATTGGTTGATATGGATAAAGATTGATTATATATAGTCGAATCAATTCATTCCAAAAATCCGGCTGATTAAGTAATTTTAGCCCACCATTCATCTCTGTTGAATTAGAGATATCTTGTTTTATCGAAATTGAAGGAATAAACCTTTGATTTTTTTCTATTATCGATTGAATTTGAGGAATTCGTTTAAAATCTGAAGCCAAAGTGTATATGAGCTGAGATGATGGAACTTGATTAGAATAGATTATATAAGAAGTTAAATGATCTAAAGATTTAAATCGAGTGTATTTCAAATTGGAGAAAATATTCTTTTCTATTGGAGGAATATAATGCACGATTTTCAAGTTTTGTTTCGAATAGTTAAATAAATACATTTCCTCTATAAATTATTATTTCATATAAAATTTGAATTTAAATAGTATTTTTATTATTACCTTTAGAAGATTGCTTTGCACAATTTGACTTATTAAAATTATAACAAAAGAACCGTACCGATTTATTGCAATTAATTTCACATTTTTGACAATTTTTCTTCTTTGATTTACTATTATTATTAATAATTTTACCGCAGTAGCAATATTGAAACTTTATTAGATCTTTACTTCCTTTCATTTTGATAAAAATAACACGACACTATCATCACCTATATATATCAGATATTTTATTTATTTTCACATCTAATAATTTTGGATCCAAAGTGACGAGTCAGGTGACTCCTTCCTTATTAAGTATTTTATATCAACCCAATGTAAATGGCATTTCTCCCTCGCTTTTCAGCTACTACGGCTCTATCCTTTAATTGGTTGATGATATAAGCCACCCGAGAATTTTACAAGTCATCTTACTTAATTCACTCTATATAACACCTGGAATTAGAGCTATCCTCGAGCAGACGAGCTTGATCTGAGTCCTCCTTGCTATTTAACTTAAACCAATGACCTCCCTAAAAGTTGCTTGGAATCCCCCAGATCTCTCATTCACGGAAATTAATCCAAACTCGACTTAGCAAAGCCGTGTTACCACAATTTGATTTTCCAAATTTCTAGGGTATATTTTCAACCAATTAATAACTTGTAATTCTTGCAAATATTAGGTATAAATCCAAACATACTATTTTTAAAAAATTATTTATATAAAATACGATATAACTAGTTAATTTTCAAATAAAATCAATACAAGTTAAACTATTATTATAATTTCAAAATTTAATATAATTTTATTTGTCAAAAAAGAAAATATTAAATATAATAAAATACTATTGACATAATTTTGAAATCAGTTTGATTATTTAAATATAAATATATATTCCTTATTAATCTAATTTCTAAAATATATAACTATTAAATACTTTAAATAATTGTGATCTAGTGAATTATAGACTAAAATAAATGAACTAGCCTGAAGTATCATTGTTATTTTCCTTTTAATATTAACAATTATATAAAATAAAATCTACATAAATATTGAATAAGATAATTGAACTAATTTTTGAAAATTTAATTATAACAAATTTTGTAGAAAAATCAAAAAAATCATTCACATTAAATTTTTTTGATACTTATGAGAAATGTGTACATGTAAATTAATATTATATAACGATCATTCACAATAAATTTTGAATCAGATTTAATATCTAGTAACTTGTTAAAGTTTGATGAAGATATAGGATATAATTACAAACTAAATAGCAAAGTTTAATACTATTTTATCGTTTTTTTGAGTCAATAATTAATCACTTCAAAAATGATGAATGATAATTGGGTTTTCAATAGTAAACAAAATATATTACTTATTCACTAATTACTGTCAGTATAGAATAAAGAATTGAGCTCGATTATCACTTTTAAGATAATTTCTATTTGTTATATTTAAATTTCATGTTTTTTGTGTGCTTATATTTCCATATCAATTTAATTTCCTATTATAACAATAAGGAAAAAATTAGAATTACTAAGAAAATCAAAATTAAATAGGTAATATTATTCAGTGATAAGGATTAAGTATTATAAATGGTGTACATTGTAAAAATCTCGAAATATACCAGTTTGAGTATTATATCCATATTATCAATTTTTTATCATTGTATTTAATTTAAAACATATTCAGTATTTGGATATTAACAAATTTAAAGTAACCAAAGTCCTACTAATCATGATTTTACTATTTTATTACTATCTTATTAATCAAATGAATGAGTTTATAAAGTTACTATGCTAATCTCTCATGACTACTAAACAAAATATCTTAATTTCACTTCCTTATATAATATTCCAAACTTATCAATTTATTGATACTTTATTCATAATGAATTTGACTAATTCTCCATTTAGTTGTAAAAATAATAATTTATCTTTCTTGTTGCAATAATATACTCTTTTTACTCTGTCTTGGTTTTTGTTTAAAGCCTACTTAGTATATTTACTATGAAATCAAATTTTATGATTTGGTTTCATAGAACATATCTCAAATATATTAAATTAAGAGATTTTATATTATTAAATATTATATAAAGAGTATTTATAAATCAAAATATTATTTAAAATTCAATAATTTCTGAATCTATTCTAGATTATAAAGAAAATAAATTTAAACTATAGATTTGGACAGGGTAAAATAGTATAATTAGATAATAGTTATTATTTTTCTTCTAAAATTATTAGTTTATAATTTAAATAATTAGATTTTTTTGTAATTGAAAATAAATAAACTTTTTGATATAAATTATATAAAAAAATAATATAATATGAATTTAACAGTTATTATTATTATTATTAATTTTTTGTTATATTTTTAATAAATTTTTAACACTTAAATAATAGTTCTTGTTTTAAAATTAAAACTTAATATTTTACAAACTAATTAAGTTATTTTAAAGAAATTTTCTTTCATATAAGCCAATTTTTAAATATTCAATGTAATTATAATCATATAAGTAAAAAATATAAAAAATATTTTAAAAATGGTGGTTTTTTCTAGTTAATTATAATTAGGTAACTTTTTATAACTATGAATTCTTTTATTCTATAATTATTATATAAAATAATATATTTTTTCCAAATTA
>JNEM01015625.1:0-21826 GCA_000697335.1 Conidiobolus incongruus B7586
TAAAATATTTTGAATAAAAAAATAAAAGCAAATATATATATATATATAAATATTTATAAAAAATATATTTTATTTTATTATCATTATTATAGAACTTGAATAAATATTTTATATTTATAATAATTCTATAATTATATACTTAAAGTTTTTGGTAAATTAAAAAATAAAATTAGGAATAACTATGATAATGATATTACTTCTAATATAAAGTCTTATTTTTAAAATTGATAAAAATAAAATTCATTGGGTTTTGAAATATATTACATAGATAAAGATAGTAATTAGAAAAATATTTTTAATATAATTTAATAGATTAATTTATTAATCCTTGGGTTTGATACTTACTTACTATAGGAATATTATAGCAAAATATCCAATTTCTCTTCTTTCCCTCTCTTTAGCAGTTGTAGGTTTAAATGTTTCATTTTATGAATAATATAGGATTTGAATGAATTCTAAAATAGTTGATTAAAGTATATCACTTGATTATAGATTAATAAAGCCACTTTGGATTAGGTGTATTATTGACTTAACTATCCAATTAAGATAGAGAAAGATTCTCAAAATTTAATATAATGAAAAATATTATTCAAAGCTTCTTAATTTGAAATATTGGCTTTATTAATGAAATATGTAATCAGATAGATAAAAGTTTTTATGATTTATAATAAATATAACAATATTTTTCAAATTATAAAAAATTTCAATTGATATTAAAAAAATAAAATATCATATAATTGACTTTATATATAGTTTCAATAATTAATTAAATTTTAGTAATGATAATAAAATTAATCAAAGTAGAAATATAAAATAATGCTATTACAGAAATTGTTAAAAGAAAATTGAAACTTTAATATAGAAATACCGAATATTGTTTATAGTTTATCGGGTTTGAAAAATAATTGAATTTGTAAGTGTTTGAGGTTATAAAGGCAATGGTTATATAATTTTATAAAGTTGCCAATATTTTATAATAAGTTTATGATGCTTATTTACTAGTTTTTTATTACTTTTGGAAATATTATTAATGATAAGTTAATTTGATATATTGCTATCAAGATGCCTTTTGATACTAAAGGTACTGAAAAAAGTCAAATTTAAGCACTTTTATTAGTATTTTTCAAAAATTATATTTATTTCAAATATACTAATTAATACTGAAACTTGGCGAAAATAATAAGTTTAAATGGTAAGATATTAAAGTATATATTATTTTTTTTATTTTATATGATTAGCCATAATTGAATTTAAGACAGATAATATGCCAATTCTCAATTACTTCAGATATTTATTTTTGATATATAGATATACCATAATTATCAAACTTAATATTTTATAATATATTTTGAGGTTTTGAAAATTTCTAGTTAAAGAATAATTGACCTAGTATAATATTTAGTTTATTTCTATATGGATATAAATATTATTATTGTGAATTAAATATATTTGAATAATATAAAAACAAAGATTTGATTATCATAAAAAACTTTTTTAGGCATATATGATTTTCAGCTATTTATAAAGTATTTTTTAATTTATTTCAATCAGATAATTTAAAGTATAGGATTTAAAAAATATTCAAAGTTGTTACAAATGCAATAAAATCATGGTAATCACTTTGATTTCTATGATATCTATCGGCAAAGCAACTTACAAAATATGTAATTAATATTTTGTTGAATAATAATATCTGATCATTATATTATTTAAATTAATCAAAATATTATTCACAATCAGTATAAATATATCCTAAATTATTAATTAATTAAAATATTTATATTGAATAATTCTGGGAAAATATATGATATTTCAAGTGGAACAATTTTGAATAATTAATATTTAAAAAGTTTATTTTATTCATTAAAGTTCTTACTGATAAAAACTAATAATTTAAATAATTTATGATAACCTAAAGTGAATCTTAACTTTAATTAAATAGAATTTATATATATTTAAATTAATTATCTGCTTAACTTTTGAGTTATAGTCAATTTCTCCAGAAATCATATTCTCTATTAATACACTCATACAAAAATATTAATATATATTAAAATGTATTGTACTTTCCAACAAAATTATAAAATTGACAAAGTATTGAATTAACATAATTTTTAAATTCATTAACACAAACAAAAATATAAAATTAATTAAAACAATCGCTGTATTCTTTCATTATAAGTACCTAGAAAAATATTTAATAATTTTTAGATTTATTCTTTATCTATATAATTGAAAAGTATTCTGTCTTTGTTTTTTATGTTTTATGCATATCTATATGCTAAATTTACTTTGGTTTAAAAATAATAATTTGGTAATTTAAACTTCTCTGAAAGTATAAATTCAATGTTTTTTGTTTAACATCTTTCATATTGTTACATTTCATACTTACCTCTCCATCTTAATTCAATAGTTAAGCCAGTATTATTTTTAATTCAAGCTGGCTTTGTTAGTGTATAATTAAATGTTACTCTTTATTCCATGTGCTCTTTTTGTTAGATTTTAACCAAACCCTATATCATTCAATGAATGGACTATTTAAATCCAGGAGTGATAAAGAGAGAAGGGTATTTTTCGGATATTATACTACAACATCTCAACAATAAATAAATTTTAAGCCATATTGTCCTGAAACGTTAAAGAGTAGGATTAATATATAATTTACTAAGTTATATTACAAGTATTTTTCTAACGACAATCTTTATTTACAAAACATACTACAAAACACAACCATATGATCAATAATCAATTAACCAAAGATTAACTTATTTGAGACAAACTATTATATAAAATTAAGACAAATGAATAGAATTACTAACTTAAACATTATATAATGAATTTACTATTATTTATCATAATTATAAGTTACAACATCAATTTTGACCCTTTTCAAAAGAAATCTTTATAGCTCCTCGAATCAAATATGGATCAGAATAAGAAGCAAACCGATACACATTCTACCGAATGGTAGCAAACTGCAACCCCCAAGATGTTAGACAATGGAAACTCAAAATACTACAGAGGTGATCCCGATGAAATTCTAGTCCAATAATACACAATTAATAGTACGATGTGAGTGGATTTATATCAATTAACAATAATAAACACCAAATTGTCATCTCTTATAGAAGTACTGCGAATTTTCAGATTTGGTTGACAAGCTTTGTTCCTTTTAATTATGAAGACTTATGGGAGCGCATAAGGGTTTTTGGTTTGGTATGTTGGGTATATATTCGCAGGTTAGGAGTGTGCTCAGGCTGGCTAGGTCCAAACAGTCCAATTATCCAATGCTATCCAACCGACACAGATTGGATGGAGCTTTGGCAACAATGTCACTACTAAAATTATACCAAGACAATTTCATTAATTAGGAAGATGCCAAACTGATCAGCTTTCCATTACTCCGGGTACATGGCGCATCCCTTGTGAATTTTATTAATGTGTAGGATTTCCTAAGTTCAGAGTTTTTCACCCTCAAGAAATTGTCTCCAATTTACCTTCTGATCCAATGTATCGGCAGTTTGAATTCTCTCTCAGTGGCACCACCGTCCAATGATACCAATTGTAGCACCCATCGATTTCTTAATCCCATTGAATGAGTGATTCAATTCCAAGATAATTCTTATGTATATCACCTAAATTTTTGGGAATATTAACAATTTAAATTGTGAATGATAATAAATTGTAGAAATTATAGTCATATACAATTAGAGATTAATTATTTTCAAATTATCAATTTTAAAATTGAGTTTATTAAAAAAAATAATGAAAATGTTTTAACAATTTTAATTTGATTTCCGAATTATTAATTAAAATATTAAGTTAGTGTAAAATAAAATTTTTTAAATAATTGCCTCAAATTTTTAGATATTCAATCCATTATAAATTTTTCATTTGTCAAGTTAAACAGAAAATTATAACCTTATATATAAAGAATTATCTTCTTTTTTATTTGAATTAAAAGCTTATAAATTAGATAATAAAATAGTTGAAGTATTGAACAAAATACACCTTTATTTCTTAATAGCGTTATTTTACTTATTATAATATATTAAATATATAATTATCCTACTAAAATAATATTAAACATCACCTAATTTTTAACTAAATTCCAACCTAAAAATGAAACCCATAATTTTAAACACATCAATTTTATTATAAATTTTGTAATTAATGTCACATCCTTAAAAAATTCGTATGAAATAATTATGATAAATCAATTAAATTCACTCATATTCGGCTCCAAATTCAAATTGTTCACATTCTCCATCCTATTACGTTTAATTCTACTAATTTGGAGCGAATATCAAGACCTTTACAGCGAAGTTCCGTATACTGACGTGGATTACAAGGTGGTGACTGATGCTGCGAAATATCTCTTGGATGGTGGGAGTCCTTACGATAGATCAACTTATAGGTACACACCACTTTTGGCGTACATGGTAGCTCCCAATCATTTATTACATCAAAATTTTGGCAAGTGGGTATTCAGTCTATGTGATTTGGTATGTGGTCATATTCTTATTCAGTTGGGATTGATAAAGGAGCCATCCGAGCAAAAAGTCAACAAGATGATAGGTTATACCTGGTTATTGAATCCCTTCGTTGCCACAATATCAACCCGAGGGAATTGCGAATCCGTACTAATTTTAATGATATTGGGTAGTTTGTACAGTTTTTTGAAGAATCGATTCATTTTGGGTTGTATTTTATTTGGATTGAGTGTTCAATTTAAGTTATATCCTATCATATATGCGATTTCGATTTTAGGTGTTTTGGACAATAATTATCCCCGAGAATTTTTGAGATTGAAACGATTGGGCAAGCGTGCAGTAAGTAAAGTGGGTGGCGGTAGCAGACATACCAAACGCAGATTCAGTTTAAAGGTTTTGAATCCTGTCAACTCAATTGGTAAATTGTTACGACTTATCGTGCCCAAAAAGTATCATCATGTGATCAATACTACTCGCGTGGAGTTGTTCGTTTATTCCGCAGCTACTTTCCTCACCCTCAATCTCGTGTTTTATCTGCAGTTCGGAAACGAATTTTTACACCATACCTATTGGTACCACTTCATCAGGAAGGATCATCGTCACAACTTTTCAATTTGGTTTTTACCCCTATATTTAACTTATAATAATAAATCATCCAGTGGATTTACTGGTCTAATGAGTTTTGCTCCCCAACTCCTCGTGGTTTTAATTTGGGGGCTTGGCTTAAGGCGCGATATTCAACTGAATTGGTTCTTACAGACATTCCTATTCGTAGCATTCAACAAAGTGTCCACGAGTCAGTACTTCATCTGGTATTTGGCCCTACTGCCTCTAGTCCTTATCCAAATCGACAAGACTGGGACCAAACCCCTAGTGTTCGGAGCGATCAGCTGGGCTTTAAGTCAAGCTTGTTGGCTTCTATTCGCATATCTTTTAGAATTTCAATCGCAAAATACCTTCGTCCCAATCTGGTTCGCCAGTATTTGGTTCTTCGCAAGTCATATCCTACTCGCAAGTAAATTTCTCAAGTATTACAATTTTTTACCAACATTTATAGATGGTAAATTAGTCAAATTAATAAAATAAAGTTTAGAATTTGTTAATGTATTTTATGGGATGTTGATTAGCAAGTTTATTGAATATCATTGACATATTTGAAAAATTTGGATTGAATTATTTGGGGGATGATACTCAACTGAATGAGACTCTTGACCAAGAGTCGAGATTTGAAGGTGGCCAAAGGTGTTAGGAGGTTTTGATCCATAAAAAACTCAACAATATCCCAACCTGCTAGGATGGGTTCCGTATCGATTTGATATTTGTCCTGCTCTACAGAAATCATCAAATGGGTATCCATGAGACGATACCCCAACTGAATCATTTGGAGCGAATACGGCTGCTGTAAATCCTCCAGCAGTTGAACATTGAATTTGAAGTAATTCATAATAAGGTCCACAGCTGCTAATCCCAATACTTTGTCTGATTCAAATAGCCAGCAATATTGAAAGATAGTTTGAACGTTGATCTGCTCTAGGAATGTGAGATTGTTGTCAGATTTGAACAAATTGTTCAGAGTTTGTAAGCTTTTTAGCAGTTGGTAGCGATCTGAGCTGGTGGCGAGGATGTCGTTGAGTAAATGGACTATGGATGGATCCTCTAGCTCCATAAGAGATGATACTTCCGACAAGCAATCGAAGCAATTGAGTTTAAGTTCTTGAATATGGTTGGAATCATTGGAATTGGCATTGAAACAGTAATAAAGTGTGCAATATAAACAGTCTTTAAAAATTAGTTGAGAGTTCAAATATTCCAAAACGGTATCATTTTCGATTAAATTACGCAAAATTAGCCAAATGATTAATAATTCACTCTCCTCCTCCGACGTCAAATGTCTCCAATTCAATTCAAATTGGTTGTCAGTGTCCATCATATCACTTGAGTTTGACGACGTTGATGAATTCATAGATTTGGAATACAGTTTGGCTAGAGAATTGAGGAGTTGATCCAATATCAAATGAATGATATTACTACCCAAATTCAACACATTGACTTGACTGAAAAAACTGAATTTTAGGAGTTGAATTAATCCCCACTCAATTTCATTTTTTAATTCACTCTTCAAACTGTAGTATATCCTTGTCAATAGTGAACTATGTTGAACAGGTTGCGCTCCAGGAGGTACCAGGGCCAAATTACGAGTTTGACCGCCCCCACCTGCCGCAATATTGTGAAATTGTTTAACATTCAAACCATTTGCAGCAGCCATAGTGTGTGGTTGAATATTCCTCGATGCTGTGATATCCGGAATCGTCGTATTTCCTCCAACAGGTTTCGCATTTGTTAAAGGCACGCGAAATTTCACTTCAGATTGGATATTGTCCAAAGCCTTCATATCAGGAATAGCTCCCTTGAATTCAATTTCGAAATCTCTCAACGTCTTAATATACGCTTGCTTCAACATATAACTCCTCGATGTACACGTCTTGGGCAAGTTTAAAGGTTCTGCTAACTGAGCCCATAATTTTTGGTCATTTATCTAATTCACAAAATTAGTCCAGTATATAATTACACTGTTTACTTAATAAAATACATAATCGAATCCTCCCATAGCAATAACTCTCTTATAAAATTTCAACAAGTCTAACTTATTACCAGAAAGCTGTGGCGTTAAGTTAACTTCCCTATTACTAGCAATTCATTAGTACACTGTAATCCACTGTTTATAACTAAATAATATAATTACAATTTCTTCATATGAAAACTTTTTAAAAGTTGAATGAATTGATCGTATTCATAAGTAAAATGAATTTGATCTAAAATTGCGTCATCTGCTGCACTCATTTTAGGTGTTATAATAATCAATATAATATTTGATTTTAATTGGGGACTGTAATACTAATTAATATTTATAAATTTGGTTAGTGACTTTGAATTATATGGGATTTTGATAAGGTGAAGAGGAGATAAGATTGAGTAAAGGTTTTGATTGGTAGATTTTGTTTGATAATTTGTTGAAATTTTTATTAGTTAATTAATTAATTAATTTAACTCAATTAAATCATTAAGTGATGGGACAATAATAATTTTGCAAAGCGAGTGGATAGCAATGCATAAAAGTTGATGAGACAGGTAAGCTAATCTTAGTAAGCGACAGTACCGGATCAAATGCTTTGTTGAGCAGATGAAAAGATATTATTATCTTGTGAGAGTTACATTGACCTCCCATGGTTAAACATATGTCATTGGTTCTTTCATAGACCAACTGTCAGTTAAAAATAGTGTTTAGAAGTGAGGTAGGTTTTCTGGAGAATGAGACCTTTAGGGTAAGGCGATGAGCTTTCCAGGATAACACCCCCATAAGGAAACAAATGGTGAGGCGAAAATGCTCAGGTGGTTTAGCATCTAAGTAACCACAATAAAATGAAATTGGTTTAGATATAGTCACTGAATCAATATATTTTTCGGTTATTTATCAAATATATGAGTACTATTCCAAAAAGGCTCATTTTTCTTGATATTTCAACAATCTATCACTATTAAATTGGATTAAAAAATTTGTTTTAAAGATAACATTCAATTTTAGATTTATCTATTACAGTATAAAGTATTGATTAATTATTATAAAATACTCAATAAAATTTAAAAATATCCTGACAAATTGTAATTGAAATCATAGACATCATGATTAATTTTTAGATTTACTTCTAATCTTTATAAATGTATCAATATAATAATCATTCACTAAAAACTTTATATATTCAGCAATTGTTTTAAAATAACCAAACCAGTTATAAATTTTTATTTTTGTTAAGAATTATTGAAGATTGTTATTTTGAAAATTAATTGTAAACGAACAAATAGAAAGAATAGCAAAAAATCAAAGAGAACTAGCAATAACCAGAAAATCGTGTAAGCGGAATTAAATCTGCTGCTTGGATAATTCCAAAATATCATCCACACAGAGGCCAATTAACTTCTTGAGACGATCCTCGGGGAGTAAGTCAATATTGTACTTGAAATCAATGAACATACCATCAGGATAGACTGCAATATCGAAGTAGAGGTTCATCATTTGGGGAAAGATGCATTGCAAGCCGTCTAAGTGGCTTTCGAATTGTTCAAACATGAAGCGCTGCTCTAAAGTAAAGTCCATGGAGTTGTTCTCGTGGAAGGGGAACTTGGACCATGCATAACCTTCAGCGAAGGGTTAGAAAGGATCCACAGTGTCCATACCTTTGAGTTCGAAAGCTCTCGAGTAGACGGAGTCCTTAGGGTAATGCGCCAAGTTCACGACGAAATCTGTTATTTGTTTGTATGGCGAGAAGATCTATTCGCGGATTTGGTCCAACAAAGTGTTCTCATATTTAATCTGTTCGTATTGAAGATTTCTGGACAGTTGAGCCACTTCCAATAGCAACTTGTTGCCAATGTTGGGTAAGAAGATAGGAAGGACGTTGATACAAGCACTGATATCTTGTCCACACCTTCGACGGGAGCGCTACGACCCATACGAACTAGACCGACTAAACTGTTGTCTTTTCCAATATCGCTAGCCTGTGCTTTGAGCAATGAAGCTAACAAGATGGAGTGAAGCGAGGCACTGACAGCTGCAAATCGATCTAAACTGGGAAAAAGAATAAGCGCACGATAGTTACCGAAGTTGGGGATTTCCTCGGGATTCATAGGTTCTTCGTTGAATTCTATCATTCCACACCCTGAAAATGCTGTTTCCAGTACTCGGCAATCTTGCTCTGATCGATACTCTTTTCGTATTGGATCAAGTTTTCAAATATATTGGTTCTGGGAAGGTTATTATTATTGGCTAAGTATAATTGCTCCAATTCGTTGATCACCACTTCAATTCTGGCTGCATCATACAGTATATGGTGGATGGAGATGAAAAAGAGGGCGCGATCGTTAAAGTTCTGGAAGCGCATGTTCAAGAGAGGGAACTTGTAGTTGAACGTACGGCGATCGATACGATTCATATAATAAACACCCTCTTGGGGGCTAGCATTCTTTTGGACACATTCTGAAGTGAAATTCATTTCCGGCTTCTTGAAAATCACAGTCAAGAAAGGCAATTCCTCATCCTCTACAGGGACAAAAACAGCTCTCAGCATACTGTTACACCGCTGAAGTTTGAATCGGTACCCAACAACTTGTCTGCAGAGAACCCGAATACGAAACTTACTCGGCCTTGCCAAAGTTGATACTGTTCTGAATGAAAGATCTCTGTGAGATGGATGGTGGCACAACCTTTTCGATATTTCTGGGGGGTTTTCCTGATGTTCCGGGGATTTTGGCAAGTATATTATCTTTGTCAACCCTGTCAATCACTAATTTTTCAATGTCAACTAATTCTAACTCTTCATCGGCTTCTCTATCAACAAATAGTTCCTAGGTCTTTTGGATGGTTCTTTGCTGCAAGATCTCTCCAACTGTGATGGGGTATTCCAAGCGCTTGACTTGAAGGGAGACTTGGATGGAGTTGATAGAGTCGACACCCAAGCTTAAGAGGGTAAAGTTTGGACGAATGGTGTCAGGAGTAGTCTTAGCGACTTGGGTGATAACGTTGCGAATGGTTAATTATAAGTTGCTCCAGACAACTTCATCGTCATCTTGAGATTGGAAATGGATAATTTGACTAATTCTTCGTAAGGAGTGTCTTGGTACAATTTGGCTAAAAATCGGGAATCAACTTTGTGGTTGGAAGTGGAAGGAGCACTAATCACCAACAATGTCAAATGGGGAATCATGTAGACGGATAAATTCTTATGGCCTTTAGCAAGCATATGCTCAAGAAATTTTCTAAATTCACCTTCGGGTTGGATCAGCTTTTGACGAAATTTAATCCATTCTTCCGAAGGTTGTCTTAGGAAGACGAAAGTGACCAATTGCTCCTTGGGAGATTCCTTATGACTGAGCAACAAAGTATGTATACGAATGGTATCAAAGCCTCTGGAAAAAGCTTCGTTGATTTCCTTTAATTCGATACGAATACCATTCACTTTGACTTGGTCATCGCAACGCCCCAAACATTCGATACTACCATCTACTAAAATACGACCAAGATTGCCACTACTGTACAACCTTTGTTTGATGCCCTTAGAACCAATGAATTCGACGAATTTTTCGGCAGTGAGTTCAGACTTAATCAAGTAACCGCGACCGACCAAGGGACCGGCAATAGCAATTTCGCTAACACAGCTGAGAGGCAACAATTTCAAGTCCTTGATTCGGCATCAATAATATACACGGTACAATCGAGAAAAGTCTGAACGATGTTATTAGGCTTACAAAATGGTCCCAAATCATTGTGAGTCATACTCAACAAGGTACATTCTGAGGGTCCGTAACCATTGATCAATCTTCTCTGTTTACCCCATCCCTTTGTCAAAATCTTGTTACATTGTTCACCAGCTACGAACAAATTTTTCAAGTTGTGTAAATTGTCCATATTTACGAAAGAAGATACGGTGGGGGTCAAGTTGAGGTAACCCACATCAAAAAATTTGGCTATCTTTCCAAGTTTAGTATAGAGGGTGGAGTACTCGGCAGTACAGATAGCACCTCCAAGATGGGTGGTGGTGACCAAATCAAGAACATGAAGATCGAAAGTACAGCTGTAAAAGCACAATTATTTGTGGCGCACGGGTTTGAACATACTTTTTGAAGCTCTGTATGAAGGACTTGAGGCTGTAATGTTGTAGTAATACACCTTTGGGAGTTCCAGTGGTGTTGGAGGTAAAGATAGTATAACCCAAGTGATTCATAGCCAATTCTAACTTTGGAATTTGCTTCTGATTGGCAATTAATCTTGTCGCTGTAGCACTTGGAATCTAAGGTGATGTATTCTACACCATCCATAACTGGAAGCTCCTTGGCGATAGCTTCCAAATTAAACACGAATTTAGCTTCAGATTCGTAAATTAACATCTCTTTATGATTCTTGGGGAATACGAGATCTAATCCGAAGTAGTAACCTCCAGCCTTGGAAATATTCAAAGTAGCAGAGTAGAAGATGGAGGATCTAGTGATACAAACGATGACGCGTTCTTCAATTTGAACACCGTACTGAATCAAGTAGCTGGCGATTTGGTTAGCTCTAGCATTGAATTGCTTATAAGTCCATTCCGAAACCTTGGGAACTTTACCGTCCTCAAAGTTTTCGAAAAATTTAATAGCTGTCATTTTGGAATGGCTATTGGCGAGTTTTTCTAAACCGGTGTGGAAAAAGAAAACTTCTTCATCTTTAACAATCTTTTCGCCGTCGATAGATGAGAATAAACTGTAGTGCTGGTCGTTAATAGGTTGACCAACCTTGTTAGTATTGTTGATAGTGGCGTATAAATTGCCGAGAATATCACCCAATGTCAAGTCTAATTGTTGGGTGGCAACTTGTAAATGAATTTGGTCCATCATATTGTTTTTGCAGCTCAATCTCTAGAAGAAATTGTCGGATTTACAATTTCTACTTCAACAACAATAGCATGGGAAGTGGGATTGTTGTAATGGTACAAGTCCCAAAGTCCTTCGCTCAGGAGTTGAGATTCGTCAATGTTTTGGAATACGAACATAGTATCAAATAATAGAGTCGTGCCATTGTGACCGATAGTCTTGAAAACCTTTTTAAGTGGTGTATGTAAGTGTGATAATTGCTCCCTGCTAGAAGTTTGTACTAATTGTAATAAATCCAAGTTGGTAATGACATTATTGAGATTCACTCTAAAAGGCATAGTATTCAAACAGGGGCCTCGAATATCTTCGACTCCGTCAACTGGAATGCTACGACCCACAACGATATTACCGAAGACCACGTCTTTTTCGTTAGTGTAGGCAGATAGCAATTGGATCCAAGCAGATTGCAAAACAGTTTGAGGAGTTACACCAGCCTTCTTACCAATCTCTTGAATTTGAGACATTTTCAAATCTGATTTTTGGTAAATAGAATTATCAGGCATTTCTATTTCAAATTCGTCGTTAGGCAATAAGCTAGGGAAGATGGAAGGAGTATAGTTTTCGAATTGTTGTTTGAAATATTCCAAGGATTTGTCCAACTGTTGAGCATGGATGAATTCGGATACGGCTCTGAATTTAGGTGGTTGAGTGAGCTCTTGACCGAGGTAGGCTTTAGCCAAATCTTCGAACATCAATGGCAAACTCCAACCATCAAATAATGAGTGGTGAATGGTGAAAACGAAGTAGTTGGATTCATCAGAAGTCACCAAAGAAATGCGATAAGGAGGCTGACCAGCAAGGAGAGTGGAGACAATTGAGGTTTGATGAGTCTTAATCACTTGATTCAATTGGTGGCTGCTTCCAATTTCCTGAACGTCAAATTGGAGTTCGTGAGCATCTGAAGCAATAACAGCTTGAATCATTTGGTAATCACCTTCTGGCAAGCCGAAGAATCCAGTTCTCAAAATGGGGTTATTGTCGACAACTTGTTGTAAAGCAAGTCCCAATTGCTCCAAATTGACATTCTTAGAAATCTTGTAAGTTAAACTGTTGATATTTTCGAAGAGGGGAGATGATAAAGAGATCACAAGCATACCTTCTTGCAATGGAGTACAAGGGTAAGCTTCTTCGATATTGTCGACATTCTTGAATCCTAATTGAGAAGCCAATGTGGGTTTTATATCTTGTTCAAATTTCTTAATACGATCAACTGTTTCAGCAAGTTTTTGGTCAACTTGATTGGGATTAGCGCTCAAATTGTCCAATTCGTCAGCAATACCTTGAATAGTGGAACATTTCATCAAATTGAAAACGGAAATCTGCTTTCCGAGATCCTTCAATTTGTTAGACAATTGAATTGAGGAGAGAGAGTCAATACCAAGTTCTAAAATGGAAGTTTGATAGGAGATGGTTGAAGCTTCGATTTTAGCAATTTCAGCAACTAAGTCTCTCACCAATTTTTCATTTTGAGTCCATTCGTGATCTTGGTCTTCAGTTTGGGATTTCAACTTGTTGTGCATGGTTCTTCCTTGGGCATATTGACGAAGATTCCAGCTAAAGTTTTGGCATCAACTTTGCCGTTGGGAGTGATGGGGAATTGGTTAACGATTAAGAAGTGGTTGGGGATCATGTAACTAGGAAGAACTTTCTTCAGCTGAGACAAGAGTCCAGATGCTAAGCCATCAGTCATTTCGGGATCAATCAATTCGATCTTGTTCTTATCAGTGGATTCCTCATTCAGTTCGGGAGATGTAATGAAAGCGACAAGTTCCTTCTTGGCAGAATCGGCATGCTTGAGAAGTTGAACATTACATTGAATTCCTTCATTCAACTGAGTGATACTTTCACTGATTTCAGACAATTCGATACGGATACCGTTATCTTGACTTGGTGGTCGAAACGACCCATGTATTCGATGGAGCCATCTACATTCAATCTAGCCAAATCTCCTGTTCTATAGACACGTTCACCACCTGGGGAATTAGGATATGTTCTGAAGACTTTTTCAGTGAGATCAGGACGATTGAGATAACCACGAGCGACTTGAATACCTCCAATACACAGTTCGCCAATGAAACCCCAAGGAACTGGTTGAAGCTCGCCATTTTCTTCCTTCATAATGTAAGCGGAGCAGTGTTCGATGGCGAAACCAATGTTGCTAGTCTTGTCCTCGGTAGTTACATCACTCTTGAAAGTACAACCAATGGAGGCTTCTGTAGGTCCATAACTGTTGATAATGGCACCGTTACCCCATTGTTGAATCAATGAAGCGGTAATACTTTCACCACCGACAATCAATTTCTTCATCTTTGGAAGATTTTGGCGATTCAAAAGAGAGGCTACACTTGGAGTTAATTCAGAGTATTCTATTTCTAATACTTTCATATATTCCTCCAAGTGGAGGAGTAATGAGTCAAGATCGGATGTATTCAATACACCACCTGAGTAAGTAGGTGAGACAATATCGGAAACGTGAGGGTCGAAAGTACAGTTAGCGAACATTAAATGTTTACTACCCATAGTTTGACCAGTATTGCGAATGAAAGATTGATTGTATAAAGCAACACCATCATGTTGGACGAGAACACCTTTGGGCTTACCAGTTGTACCGGAAGTAAAAATAATATAAGCCAAGTGCTCGGGAGTGAGTTCGGTTACAACTGGATTAATGGTAGGAAAAGCTTCCAATTGAGCTTTGAAATCCTTATTATCCAAACTAACAATTTTGACCTTGGAAAATTCAGGATTGTAAAGTTCTTGAGAAAGTGATTCAACAGTCAAAATGAATTTAGCATCAGATTCCTGAGCCAAATAGTGCTTTCTATTCTGAGGGACTGCGGGATCAATTGGGACATAAGCACCTCCAGCCTTAGAAATAGCGAAGAATGCGATATAAAACAAAGGTGAACGTGGAATGCAAACAGCAACCCTTTGTTCCACTTGCAATCCATTTTGAAGTAAATAGTGGGCAAGTTGATTGGATAAATTGTTCAATTCGCCGTAAGTGAACTCAGTCACATTAAGCTCCCCATTTTCGTTAATTTCGTGCAAGAATCTCAAACATTTGAGATTGGGGTGAGATTTAGCATGTTTTTCCAATCCAGAGTGTAAATATTGTAATTCTTCATCATAACCGAGAGCCTTGGGATCTTGGGAGGGAATAATTGAGTACAATTTACTGTTGAAATTGTTGTTATTTGAAGATTGAGCCAATTTAAGATTGATGGGAGAGTTCAGGTTATCGATGAAGTAATCGACGAAATGAGTTAATTGTTCAGCAATTAAAGACAGGTGAGATTCACTTAACAATTCAGTATTGGAATGCAAGTCCAATTTGAAAACATCTCCTTCACATTCGACATGAGCAACTAAAGAGTATTTAGAGAAATTAGTTTTGGGTTCAGCTCCAGGCAAAACAAGAAGAGTAGTAATTCCGAGCTTTTCTTCGTTAGGAATATCGGAAACGGATTCTAAGTGATTGTCGCGCTCGGTGTTAATTTGCTCCAGGCGTTGAATTAATTCCTTTGGAGTAGAAAACTGATCCAATTGAATACGATAAGGTAAAGCGATATCTTCATCAATTTGAGAGAATATAATATCGGATTGTCCCATATAACCAGCGAGTAAATGGGCCCAAGCAGCTTGCAAGAAAGGAACGCGAGTGACATTCAAGCTATCAGCTTGATCCTTAAATTTTTGGGAATTCAAATTTACATGGGTTGAGTAAAAAATTTGATGGAATTTTGTTTTATCACCTGATTGGTGACCTAAAAGTGATGGGAATTGAGAGGGAATGGCATCAGAAGTAATGTTGGTCCAGTAATTTTGAGACATTATAGTAATAAATTAAAACTAAAATTTATATAGATGATTGGTTGGTATACTATCAATAATTGAGATTTCTATCTTTCCAATGCTTCAAGACAAGCATATTTATACATTTGATTACTTTGATATACTTCAGTTTTTTTTTTGCAAAATGTTTGAAAATCAAACAATTAATCCTTAAAGTATATTCACCCACTTGTCTAAATAGCAGCAACAATTAACTTATTTTGATTAAAAATATAACCTCATTTAAGTAGTTTGTAAAAATTAAAATTTCCAAATACAATTTCAACTTAGAAACATTAATATTATCCCAAAAAATAAATTTAGCTAAATTCAATTACAATTAATTTTCAAATTTTTACTGATTCAAATTACATTGGTCGGAGGATTAAATTAGCTAATTTAGGAAGCATCTCTCTTATTCATGAGCTTTCTAATTCTAGAAATTTAATAAACCAATTTTAATTTTATTAATATCAAGTAAATTATTGATATTAATAATAATTATTTCAACATTTAAATATAATAATTCTATTAATATTGATCTTCGATATGTGATCAGATTATATAATAAATACTTTAAATTTAAATAAAATTCATTAATTCTATAATATGAATATTAAGATTTATAAGTTTATAGTTTAAGCGATACTGAAAAATAATTTATTATCATTTAGCACAACTATTTAGTATTAGAAATAACCACTGTATTTAAATATTGATAATGTACACGGATTTGGTTCCAATATATTTTATATATTAACTAATCAATTGAAATTTGTAAACAGTTAATATACTAAAAATAATACTATTAAATTTAAATCTTTAATTTAATACTTGTAAATCGTTGTATTTTTATTAACATCAATCTATTGAAATTTTATTAAATAATAGTAATTTATAAATAACTCTTGATAAAATGAAATCAACTTCTACACAGCATTTCAACTCAAATAATTATCAATTTAAATGTTTTTTCAATTGAATATTCGTGAGGTCAAAAATTCAACATTGTATTTATTGTGTGGAGTGTGGTAGACTAATTATTCAACTTTCAAAAATTCATTTCTCCGATGGATAAATTTAAATTTTTATATTTGATTTTAAATACTGAGACTTGAATTAATATAATTGTTAATCAAATATATGTATATTATATTAATTTTGTAATGGTTACTTTACTTAAAACATACTGATTTTATTAAGTTAATAGTTAATCACTATGTCATAATATATAGATCAAATATATGCATCAGGAATTTGATCTTATTACAATCTTTGTACCATATTAATAACACATAATTATTCTGATTGGATGAAATTTTTAATATTCAGACAATTGAGTATCGGAGTAATTGATTTAAATACCATATTTGAAATAATTTTAATTACACAATATCCAATTTTAAAACATCATATTTGAAAATCTTAAATTGATTTGAGTTTTTTAATTTTTATCTGATTTATATTTGTTTTTATATAATTAATATGTGAAATATTTAATTATTCAAAATTAAAGTTTTTTTAGTCAGCGTGAATATCTGAGATTATCGGTTTTTAATTATATAAAATCATGAGACATTTATTTTTTTTAAATATTTTGATAAGTAAAGATTACACATTTCAGTTCGAGATTTACCTGTTTATTATATTTAGAAAATTATATTTATATATCATTTTCCATTTTTTAATCTCCTTTAATCGAATAAGTTTTCTAAAAAATATTTATTTCTGTAAGTTATTAATTAATATATTACTCAAAGCCCTTAGGCTATGATCCTACTCAATATAAAAATGTATATTCTAACAATTTGAAGAAAATTCTATTCAAAGCATATGATCAGTAGTTGTAGTGAATTCAAAATTAATTTAATAGAAAACATATCATTTGGATTTAATGAAGTTTAATTTTTGAGTATAATCTTCCTTTATTCAATCAGACTTTCGTTTCATTATCATTAAATTCGTATTATTTTTATTTTAAATTTTATGACAATAATAAAAAATTAAATAAGTAGTATTAAAAGAAACAAAATCATCTGGGTCCAATCTCTAGAGTTTAAAATGTATTTGAATAAATCAAATAATACATTATATCCGAATTCTATAATAAATTATATATAAGTTTCACTGAGTTCTTTGAGTCTGTTTATAATTCACTTCCAATAAATCTAGATTTTTTAGTGTATTTTCATAGAGGTTCATTTAATTTCAATTATATTTAATTATCAAAATAGTTGCATACAATATACCGAATATATTATATTTCATTATGATAAAAAATTTTAAAATTTTTTAATGGGTAAATAGTAAAAGTGAATCTATATTAAGATTTTTAAATAATAACATCAAGTTTTTCCATTACACTATTTTGGCAAAAATTGCTATTTTTTCCATTATATTAGACACTCTAATTTATATATAACCTTAAAATTAACTAAATAATAATATTTAACATAAACACAAACAACATTATTTAATATTACGATATTTAGTAATTATTCCTAATTTGGACAAGTTATATCTAATCTTATTATACTAAAATATCCAGGTTAATGGTTCAGTCCTTTTGACTTCATAATTCATATGATTATTTGAAATTTTGGAATACTTATTGAAATACTCATATTTAGACCGAATACTTAAAATATAATGGCGGTAAAAAACTATTCAATATTCAATATATTTGACTATATTATTTCATTATTTAATAATTCAATGTAAAATCAAGTTTTTTCAGGCAAATTTATTCTTCTTGGATCTACCTCATTGATTATTTCATATTCAGTATTAAAATTTCAATTTTATTCCAATATAATACTTTGTTCTTAATACTTTTACTTATATCATATTTAGGCATTTGTAACCTATAAAACTCAGTAAAATTTTATTAAATACAAAAAATTCCAGAAAAAAGAGTATAAATTAAAAACCTTGAACTCAAGGAACTGAATATTAATAGCTCTAAAAAAGTGATATAATTCACCACTTTTTACAATTATAAATCTTTCCACATTCCAATATTAGATTGAAGATATTACGAAAATATAGAGAATTTGTTATATTTAATAATAAAATAGTAATTATATAAATATTTTACCTATCACAAAAAATGGATACTCACTGGTAATTGTTAATTGTAATACAATGTCATTGATATTTTTTTAAAGTTCGAAATAATCATTGATCTGATAAAATTATTATATATATATATATATTATTTCCATAGGTTTTCTTGAATCAGAGTGTTGTTGAAGGTGGTTTATTCTAAAATAAGAGATTTTATTGAGAATTATATATCAATTCTTAAAATCATATATTTAAATAATTTACAATATTATTATGGATTTTGAAATAGTTTATTTATTTATGGTTTGTAAGCTATTTTAGTCACTATTTATCAAAGTATTTCCACATAATTTTTTTTTAATTTTCAAATTTATTTTCAATTGATATATAATATTTTAGGTAAAAATAAAGGGCCGGGAATAAATATTTCAAATAATGGATTTTACGTAGCAATTTAAATGGATGTATAGTTTGATTCGTATAACAAGTTAAAATAATATATTTAGATTATTTGATTTTTAATTGGAAATAATTTATTTATTTATTTATTTCATTTTAGTTATTAATCTAATAAATATAATCTAATATCAAGATAAATATATTTATTTTACAAAGGTTTTTATAACAAAATAAAATATTTTATTAAGGTGATTATTATATTATTATTTTTAATAAAGAATAAGTTTTATAAATTATATGATCTATATTAAAGTTTTTTAATTATTTTGAATATTTTTACCTTATATTTAAAATTATCTCAATGAAAAAGATATTGAGATTTTTATTATTTTTATAATAATAAATTAATCTCATATTTATAAAATTAAATTTATTATAATCATTAATATAATGTGTACAATAATAATTATTTATTTTTATGAAACACAATATAGGGATATATATGTATATTTCAAAAATTTTGTTGAATATATAAACAAAATTAATAACTTTTTTATATTTTCAAGTTCTATTTAAATAGTATTATTAAATTTTTAGATATTTTAGCAATCCTTAATGTATAAATCATAATTTTATAATTTTAGAAATGTTAATAAATCTGCTTAAAACTTGGTTTTTCAACTAAAATATATCAAATACGTTATTTAATGCTTATTTAGATATAAAAAATATTATTCCAATATATGTTAGATAGCTTTATTAAAATATATTTACTAATTTAGTATTATAAATAATCAAAAAAAATTGCAATATTTGCTATATATAATATCAATAATCAAAAATAATACATTTTAACAAACCAATAATATTTATTAATTTGTAACCTCTTAAAGTTATTATTATATAGTTAATATAATACTAAATACAATTTCCATAAAATGTTAAAACTTATAGGAGAATATATATACAAATAAACATTTTTAATAACATTATCAAGGATATAAATAATATTTATATTACGAGATAATATACTCAAATATTATTTAATATTAATATTTAAATTATTTAAAGAATTTCAAAATTATGATATTATATAATTTTAAATAAATCTTTAATAAATTTAAAAAAAATAATACCATTAAAATAACAATTATTAATTATTAAATTCAAAATTTTAAGGATAAATAATATTTTGATAAAATTATTATATATAGTAATCAATAATGCGCAAAATAATAAACAAATATATATTCAAAATATTCATTAAAATATATGTACATGTAAATGAAAAATTTTAGGAAAAATTAAGATCGTAAACTTAATTAATTTTGAGTTCAGCAATTAATCCAATATAACAAACTAATTTATATTGATAATATTATATAAAGTATTATTATAGCATCAAAGTATTATTATAGCACCAAAGTATTTTATATCATAATCTTATAATATAAATATAAAAAAATCAACGATTATAACATTTATAACTCAATTTATTAATTAAAATTAGAATTTTGTATAAAATTTTAATGAAAATTAATTAATATCTTTGTGTATAGTTATATTATAACTTTATCTATTATTAACATTGATCTCTTTATATATTTATGATTATCCTTGAGATATCAATTTCCAAGTTATTTTAACTCCTTGTCGCAGATACAAGTACTATCCTAAAAATTATACTTTATGAGCTATTGTTTAATAACTTTGAAATATTTAAACAATTCAACTTTTTCAAGTAAACACTCTTTTTTTTCTATTAACTTTGTTTTTTAGATTTTTGCCTAGTAATTTGTACCTTTTTATAGGATTCCTTCTCTTGGGCAAGTTATCTCCTTGTCAGATTATATATAATATTTATATAAATTTGAATTTAATAACTATAAAATTATTTAAGTTTTAGTATTATTACTTAATATTTTTTGAAATTAAATATTGATAAGTAATGGTATTTTGAAATATTAAACAAAATCATTTTAACCATAAATATCTATTCAATTTTTATATAATCATATTTCAAGAAAACTGAGAAACTATATAAGTATTATAATATTAAATAAATATCATAAATAATATTATTTTAAATATATTTCGAAAAGTTAAAAGATTTCTTTATTTAATATTAAGAAAAATATACTTTTACTTAACTATAAGGAGTGATTATTCTGATAATTTATCCTATTTTCCAAATAAGGGAATTATATATAATTTAATATTTAGCTAATATAATAACAAGTTTAAATCTGTTGAATATATAACATTTTAATAGTTTTAAATTGATATCTATATGAGTTAATATTAAATCAATATATTTCAATACTTTATATTACTAATATTAATTATTTTATATTTATTATTATATAATTAATTAATATAATTTTATTATATCTATAATTAACAACGATATTAAATCTATATATATTAAAAAAAGACAAAATATCAATTTATTAGAGATATTTTTTGATATAATACTTTTATTATTTATAAATATTAATTATCCTAATATACTAATTATATACAATCATAATAATAATTTTGAAATTAAAAAAATGAATATAATTAATAGAATA
>JNEM01015626.1:0-31650 GCA_000697335.1 Conidiobolus incongruus B7586
CTAGTATATTCACCAGATTATGGCTTATATGATTATGATTATTTTAATTAATTAAAAATTTAGCTTATAAGTAATAAAATTTTTATAAAAAAAATAATAAGTTTATAAAATATCAAATTTTAGTTTTTAATATAAAGAATAGTTTTTTAAATATTTAAAGTTTGTTAAATATATAGCAAAAAATTATAAATAATAAAAAAAAGTTGATTTTAAAACTCAAAAAATTCTTATTATTCAAAATTTAAATAATATAAATATCATTAGTTAAAGCTAATTATCTATTAGTTTAATTTTTAAATTATCTATCTTTGAAGTTTAATATTATATTTTTAGCATTTTTTTATTTAACCTTAAAATTCAAAAATTACTAATTGCTAGTGAAAACACAATTATTAAATATATTTATTAAAGAAGATATAATAGTATTACCATATAATTTATTAATCAATATATATTTATTTATATTTATTAACTTGCAAAAATAAGTCATAAAATTAAAAATATAAATATTTCTATTAATATCTTAATCAATTCTAATTTAAATAAATTTATATTATGTAATTAATATATATTTTTTATTTATAATATAATATATAAAGTTAAATTTAATTAATTATTAATTGATATATTAAAATTAAAAATATCCCTAATATAAGTTATAAATTTATAAGTTTTAATATTGATAGAAAAATTAATATTTAATATATCTATCTTTTGTTTTTTTTAACCTTTTTAAGTTTATAAGATATAAAATCAATTAACTTTTTATATTAAATAAAACTAATATTTTTTTAAACTTTTTAAATATACTCTTAAAATAAATTTAAGTTTTTTATTAGAGGGAAAGCTTTAATTAGTTTTTTTAATTAATCTTAAAAAAAACTTAATTAGGTTAAATTTAATAAATTAAGGAAGTTATTTTATAATAATTATTTTGTTATTTTTAAGCTATTTAATAATAAAATTTGTAATATAACAAAAGATATTATTTTATTAAAAAAATAATATTTAATTTATTTAACTTATATTGCTCAATAGGTTTTTTTCATTTATTATTTAAAAAATTTTAATATATCTTAATATTAACTCTTTTATTAACTTTATAAAGATATTTTATACTTAAAGATAATATATATCTTTAAATTATAATTAGCTTATCATTATATTTTTAAGTTATAATAATATAATAATTATATAGTAATTGTTTATCTTATTTGAAATATTTAATTTTTTTATTAAATTTATTAAAATATATTTTTTTTATTAAATTAAATAACTTTAGTTAATATTAATTTAACTTTAGTATTGACATTTAAATTCTTATTTAATTATATAATAAGATTTTTTTAGTTAAAGGTGTTATTTCTTAAAATATAAGTGATATCTATTTTAATATAAAGCATATATAATAATATTAATATTAATTAATATTTTTTCATAGTTTTATAATTTTTGTTATATTTCTATAATAATATTATATTTACTTATATTAATTAATCTATAAATATACTTTTCATCATATTTATTTATAATTTTAACATACTTATGTTTTAATTTAAATGTTTTTTAATATTGTTTTTATTAACCTTAATTATAATAAATTAATTAATATTGATAATTCTAATAACTTTACAAGTTGATATATTTATATTATAAAGTTAATTAATATATAAATGAACTTTTTTAAAGAGAGATTTCAGCATTATAATATTAATTTTTAAATATTAACTTAATAGTTTTTAAATATATATAATATAACAAAAGAAAAAAAAGATATATATAAGTTTTGTTATTTATGCCCTTTTAACTTATAAACCTAAAAATTTATAACTCACTTTAATTAAATTTTAAGTTTAGATATATTAACTAATAGTTAATAAAATATAATCAAACATAGTTAGTTATAATCAATTAATATAGGTAAATTATATATTTCAATTTAAATTCATATAATTAAGAATTATTTAAGATATTAAATATAAAAGTAATTTTAATTTTATAATTTACTTTTATAAGCTAGTATATTTAATATTAAATAATTTATAAATAATAACCAATTATTTTGCAAAATTTCTAAATCTAACAATGATTAAACTTGATTGCAAATAAAATAAAATGTTATCATATTAGAAAATATTATTGAATGTTTATTAATAGGCAGGTTATATCTACAGATTCTAAGAATACTTAATTAATAAGTCAATTTATAACAAAATCAATTAAATATTATTATTTAAATTCAATCAAATTTATAAAGCAAAAGAAAAATTATCCAAATTATTATTAAATTTGATGATTATTTAATATAATCAAACATAATAGCATATTTATTCGATTAATTCAAATCATGAAGATATTTAAAGCATATTATAATATGAATTAATAGTATAGAGTTTTATTTTTAAAATAAGATCTTTAGAATGTAATTTATAATAGTAAAATAACAAAATGAAAGATTTATTATAAGCTTCAATTATATAGAATAAAAACCATTAATAATTTTGATTTATTGAATAAAATATGTCAATAACATACTAATAAACTAAAAATTTTTGTTATTAGTTCAACTCAATTAAATTATAACCTTATAGCACTGAATAAATCAAATTATTAAAATATTTATTTATATTATCAAAAGTTGTAAAATTTTTTTAATAGCAAAATTGAAGTTTATTATAAATAAAAGATATTGATTTATCTATAAAAAATATAATATGATCATTATTAAATTATGTAAAATTATTTCCTAATTTCAATTATTACGGAAATAGGACATTGGAAGATTAAAGAAAGCAGGACCTGTAGCTGCACTGGCAGCATCTTCTGCCAAAGCAGCTTCAGATATATTGGAAGTAGTTTCTGTGTTTTTTGATGATACGTTACTAACCGATGATGATGTCAATAGAGAAGAATCTGAATTAGTATTAGGCCCTTGTACTGGAATAGAAGTAACTAAACAAGTGTAAAAAATTGTTGAAATGATAAATTTGCTAAAAACCATGTTACTAAATCAAATTAATAGTAAAATATAAATTTTATAAGATTAAATCAATTGTACAATTTGATATTTATATTAAAATAATAACTATATGATTTAATTAATATTTGAAATTTCCTATTCGGAAATTAATTCAATTTTATTGCCTACGTTTAATTTGCATCCTAAAATTTCAAACTTTTAGTGATTAATATTTTGTAATTTATTAAGTCATCAGTTTAAAAAGAAAATTATTTTAAGTTATATATGTTGAATAGCTATATTAATTATCATAATATTTCGGAATATATTCAATTTGATATTATTATTATTATTATTATAAAAAAAAATTAGTATCAATCTTGTAATAAGTGACACAAAACCTAAATTACCTCATATATTAAATTAATAATATTTACAATAGCATATAAGTTGATTATTTTCTAAAAATATAAACAACTTTAATCTTTAAATAGTCCTATCTCAAAGGATTTTATTCAAATATATTCTATATTATGTTTCATTTAAAATTATCTTCTTTAAATCTGATATTTTAGATAAATATTATTAATTTCAATTTGAAAATTACCTTTTATTAACAATGATATTTCATGGTATGCATTATTTTCAAATTTCAAATATTATTCAATTAATATGATAAACTAGATAATTTTTCAAAGTTACAATTTAACAATATATATATATGAAATTCATTGTTTAATATTCTAGATTCACAAATAAATCGAATATTAGGCTAAAATTTATTTGTTAGACTATAAAACTGTCTGTTTTTAATATAATGAGTTAATTTTATTGAATATCTAAAATCAAGTATATCGAATATATAAATAATTTGATTTCAATACCCAATTATTTCATCAATTATCCAATTCTAAGCATTTTCATTATATTTGACTAATTTCTTAACTAAATAAAATTTTTTTTATATATCAATAATTATGATAACATAAAATATAATATACGATTTAAACCATACCAAGAAATATCACTGAGTTAACTATGAAAGAATTTATAAAATCTTAAAAACTTAATTATATATATAATAGCTTTAAATCTCAATATGATTTACAAATATGATGATATCATATAAATTAATTTATAAATATATGATATTAAATAAAAATTTCAAATATTTACAATTGTATAAGTTAAGACTATATATCATTCTTATTTGAATATTGAAATAGATAAAATCTATAAATTTTTTATTTTATATTTTTGATAATTAATATTTATTAAAATAATATATGATATTTATTTATTAAATCAACTCTTATTAAATGAAAACTGATCAAATTTCAACTCAACCATTTAATATGATGAATATTTCTAGAAATATAGCACTATTATGATACTATATAAAATTGTTGATATTCACAAAAAATTGGTATAATTTATATATTAATAGCTAAAATTATATTATTATATTAAATTTTTGATAATCGTGAAAATATTACATTTTGAATTTAGTGCACTAAAATTTATCAAATTTCCAAAATATATTAATGTTATAGGTGATAGATAGAATTTATTGATTATTTTTAAAGATAGCAAAAAGAATGAACATAATATATTTTATAGTTGGATAACCGTAACCTTTAATTTTACTATAATATCGGTTCAAATATACACATTACTAAATATCATGATAAGTTTTTAACTCTATTAATGTCATATTTAGTAAATGGAGAAAGTATTTGCAATTCTACTATATTTATATTATTATAATTAATCAAATATTAGAAAGAATTATGGCAATTATATTCACGTATTTCTATTTCATTTTAATATATATATATGTATTTAAGTAAAATTATTAGATGTTTTTAAAATAATTTATTGCAAATTATATATAAACAGTTATAATCAAAGATATCCAAATAATTTAAAAAATGACAAAAATAAGCTATGGATAAATTTTAATAAATTAATTATTCAATTTCATATATATTATATGATAAAAGAAAGGTCAGAATTGATTTAATAATTTATATAGCCTTCAAATATTAGACAGAAGTTAAATTTTCAAACAAATAAAGGATTTTTGGTGATATGAAAAGATTTCAACTTTGAATTTTAATCTACTATAATATTGATATTAGATATATTATAACTAATTTTTATTTCAAAATATTGAAATTTAAACATTGATTAATGTATTTCATAGCGTCTAAACTTAGTGTAAATTTGATTATTTATATAATAGATTTTGAATTTGGTAATATTTACTTACAGATATCAATACATTTTAATACTATATTATTGATCAAAAATGATAAGAATCAATATGTTATATCTTTATTAATAAAGATAAAATTTAACTCTAATGTATATATTATTCAAATATTCTATTATCGTATATTATCTGGTTAATAAGTTTTAATCTATATTTTTGAAATACTTAGAATATATCATACGGAATAAGTATCAATTAATTTTCAAATGAAATATATATTATTATTTACAAACTCAAAACTTAGACTGAATTAATCAAATGAAGTAGCATTATTCAGATATATTATTTGGTAAAAATATTGATTAATAAGGTTATAAAGCTTTTTTTGATATTAACAAAAATTCAATTTAAACCTAATAATTTATGAATAATTTACCCATTTATTCAAATTTTGTATGATTGAAAAATTCAATATAATTTGTATTAAAATTAAATTTTGTTAACTTATTAAACAGCTATGGTAGTTTATTTATTTATCTATTATAAATACAGTGAACTAAATATTAACTGGTTACTGTAGTTTTATTTATCTAGCTTTTTGACAATATTTTTAATTGCTTTAATATACTTTGATTGGATTATATTACTGCAAGATAATGGTGTGAAAAATATCCAATCAAAAATGATGAGAGGATTGATGTGTTAATATTGATGTCATCGGCTAAGATAATTTGGAATTGTATAAATAGCTCATCAAACCCTATTTTCAAATTTCAAATTCAATATTTTAATCTTATAATTATTAAGCATAATAATTAAGTTTTAAATACTATAGCTAAAGTAATTTTCAATATGTCAGAACCTTATTTAGAAACAGAAGAAGCTAGTCCTATTTCTTTAAAATTACAGTTGGAAAAGGTTTACGAATTTGTTGATAGCAGTAAAGTAATTAGAGTTTTTAAATAAGAAGCAATTAAAAACTAATAATTTCAAAAGCTTGTATTCTTGACTTATATGAATAGTGAAGGGCATATTAAAACCAAGACAGTTCCGATTTACAAAAGATTCAATGGGATCGATTTATGGTAATTGATAAATTTAATTTTAAATACAATGCTAATATTATTCAGGCTATTTACCTCAAAAGAAAATTTTAACTTGGATAATGTAAAATAATGATTAAATCTTATTTAAATTACCCATTAATATAATTTGGGCTTTAGATTAATAATAAAACTTTGAGCGTGACTTTTGTTAATGAATGTACTGGTGAATGGATTACTTATAATGGTACTGCTGTTTTGGAATCAGACTTCGATACTATTCAATCGATTTTAAAAAATCAATTTCAAGTAATATTTTAAATCAAATTATTAAAATTTAAAAAATACTTATATCCATAATATAGAAAGCTGTATACAATACAACCAATCAAATCCTTTATTATTGGACTAAAGCCTATAATAATATATATCAATTTACCCAACAAACACTAAATAAACTCTCATTCAACGATACATCCGATGAACCTAAACAGAAGCCTACTGCAGCTGAATCAACTCCAGTCCCAGTCCCTAGTCAATTACTTTTATTGAAATTTCAGTCAATGTCCATTCAAACTAATTTTGTCGAACCAAAATTAATTAATAGAATTTATCAATCAGCTAAAGGTATATAATAATATTAATATTTTCATCAAAAGCTTTACTAATTTAATTTTAGGATCTTTAATAGGTGAGAATACTAAGGTAGCTACATTGTTAATCAGGTTTGATACTCAGTATATCTAATTTTAATTTTAGATTATGGCTATTGGTGAATTGACCCCTAATCAATTGGATTTGGCACGACAAATTGAAACCCCTTTGATCAAATCCAAATTATAAAAATAAATTGATTAACCTACGTTTCATTCAAGTTAATTCATCCCGTATTTGGAATAATACTTCAGCTAGAACTGTAGTAAAATTTATCTATCAAATTTATTAAATTTTATAACTGAGGCTTTGAACCAGTTAATTTTTCATAAACTTCGATGTATTTTTGTAAGGTCTGCTCGACGACATAATCAGGTAAAGTAACCTTTTGCTCTAAATTGCTCTTATCAATATCAATGGATTCCAAATAATTTCTGACAATTTGCTTATCATAACTAAAAAATTAAATTAAATTAACTATTATATATTAAGTTATTTTTTTGTTTGAAATCATACCTATTTTGACTAGTTCCAGGGGTATATGAATCTAGAGGCCAAAATCTTGAAGAATCGGGAGTTAAAACTTCGTCAGCCAGGTGTAAAACACCATTGGAGTCAACACCAAATTCGAATTTGGTATCAGCAATGATAATTCCTTTGCTACGAGCATATTCAGCAGTCTAAATATTAATTGATTATAATTATATTCAAAATATACGAAATAAATATTAATTACTTTAGTATAAATCTTTAAAGCAGCTTCTTCAAGAGCTTTAGCTTTTTCTTCCCCCACAATTTCAGCAACTATAATTATTACAATTAATAAATAATGATAAAAACAACCTAGTTGAAAATACCTTTGCTAGGATGGATATTTTCATCTAAAAGTAGTTGATTTAGAAAAGTATAGTATATGTATTTTAGTTGAATATTACCATGTTCTCCAATTTCAGCCTTAGTACTTGGAGTGAAGAGAGGGGCATCTAATTGATCAGATTCTCTAAGACCGGCTTTTAAAGGAATATCACAAATAGTTCCCTTGGCTTTGTATTCCTTCCAACCAGAACCTAGTAACATTGATCTGAGTTTAGTAAAAAAGTAGTCAAGTGTATCCACTCGTGTTACCTGAAATATAACCTCTGACAATAGCTTCAATAGGCAAAATATTAAGATTTTTAATTAATAAAGAGCGTCCTTCTAATTGATCGCGATATTGCTGAACTTTAGCAGGCATTTTGTTGATATCGTGAGTGATCAAATGATTTGGTAAAACATCTTTCAAAAATTCGAACCAAAAGACACTTAATTGAGTTAATACTTTTCCTTTGTTCAAGATACCCTGATTCGAGTGAAAATGAGCATTAAATAATATTAGACTTGATTTGTATTAAATTACATTTTCCAAGATAATATCAAAAGCACTAATTCTGTCAGTGGCAACTAATAATAATTGATTTTCGTCAATTCTATAAATATCTCTGACCTTACCACGACCGAGTAATTCCAAATCTGGGCAGTTGGAAGTTAATACTAAAGAACTCATCGTATTATTGATAAACTATTTTAAATTACAGTTAATGTAAATTTACATTAAGATTAATTCATAAAGTCGCTATACATTTATGCTTTGACTTTGTTCTGGTTTATGGGTTAGAAGAATTACATAAATTTTTTAAACTGTGGTAATATAAATTATTAGAGAGTGAATTATGTAAGTGTAAAAATACTCATATTTCATCATTGATCTTACATTTAGTAAATCAATTTACCATATATTAAATGTGAATAAAGTATGGAACTACTTTGATTACAAAATTATAATGGTTGATACGATTAACTATAATTATATTTTCAAATATTTTCAATTAGTTAGTATTTCTAACTTGACTAATTTTTTTAGAATTAAATGATTTAAACTATAATATTAATTAATTTCAAATTAATCTGATATCAATTGTTTTAATATTATATTAAAAAATAATCAATAGCACCAATATATCATGTTTATTTATAATAAATTATCAAATCTTTATTTGTATTTGAATTTTATATATCCTATATTTTACAGTGAAATTGAAGATTTAAATTTGATTAAACGAGGTCGAATTTTTCATTTAAAAATACTCCTTTAATTATAATAATACTTGTAAAATATCAATGTATATAGAAATAAAATTAATAATAGCTTCTAATTATTATTATTATATATTTGAATATACTGAAGCATCAAATTTTAATAATTCAATTGGAAACTGATATTTTTGAACAAAATTAAAACAAGTTAAAACTTTCGTCCCATAAATAAAATTGTTAAATTGGTAAAATATAGAATTAGTTATCTGTGATGTGTAATGTTATTCAAATACTTAAAAAAATAATTTAATTCAATTGATCTTTATTAAATAATAATTTAATTACTTTTTAAATAATTTATTAAATATATAAAAATAATTCGAATTGTATCAAAATGTTTTTCTTAGTAAGATTAATGTTAATTCATTACTAAAATTCAAATACTTATATTCTATTAAAGAAAGATATGACTCACACCATCCAGTTACCTCCATCTTATTTTGGACCTGGAATTAGAAAGTTTGTAGAACAAAAATTACATAAGGACGTTGAAGGAACTTGTTCTGATCAATATGGTTATATTATATCTGTGGTCTCTATTTCTAAAGTAAGTCAAGGCAAATTAATTCCAGGAGCTGGCCAAGCTGAGTACACTGTAAACTACTCTGCCGTCGTTCTAAAGCCATTTAAAGGCGAGGTTTTAGATGCTATCGTTATTTCAATTACTAAGGTATTATTCATTTCAAATGATCAACAAGTTTTTTTTCTAATGTTTTTTTTTAACTAGACTGGTTTCTTTGCTGAAATGGGTCCTCTAAAAATTTTCGTATCATTATCTGTAATATAATTTTCTTCAATGATTGTAATGACTTAAAATTAAATCGTTTTTAGAATATTCCTGAAGAATTAGAATATAATGCTGAATCTTCTTCATTCCAATCTGAAGATCAGGTAAACATATTTATAATTTATTGAACTCGTATTTTATACTTAGGCATTTATAATAGATAATTGAAAACGGATCTCCAGTTCGTCTTAAAATTTTAGGTATTAGAACAGATGCTACAGAATTGGTAAATTAATGATTTTATTCTATTTTATTACAATATTAAATTAAACTTTTTTAGTATATTATTGGAACTATCAAAGAAGATTATTTGGGTGCTATTTCATTCTAATAGGATAAGGATTTTAAAAAAATGAATCTGCATTTATACTTTGAAATTCATTTCTCACTCTAATTCAATTTTTTAAGTATTTATTAGTAAATATTGTGATTTTCAATAAATTGGTTGTAATTTTATTTAACTTTATTATGTATTAAAATTAATTCCCTACTAATGCTTGCTCGAATTATACATCTATTCAAAATCCCTCCTGTATAGATAAATATGAAATTTAAATTGAATAATAATATACTCAATTATAGCGAACATTCAAATCCAATCTATATTATAATTAATCTAATCCCAGTTACTCATTCAATTACTTATTACTCAACATTTGTTTTTATTTTTCAAATATCGATTATTTTTATCTAAATTTACCAGTATTTGTAATTTGTTAATCACTCAATCATATAAATTGTATTAAACTTAAACTTGTGAGATTCAAAATTAATTCCAATGGTTGGTTATCATTTATAAACTCCAATTAAATCAATATGAAGTACTAATAATCACATCAACTGTAATTCAGTTTACTGATCGACTATTACTTTTAACTAGACTACTAAAGAAATGATTACAAGAAGAGGTGCTCATTTTACTTTTAATCCATTTAGTAATTTTCTATATTAAGACTCATTAGATATTATAATTAATGGTTGCTATAATTGTTGGAGTCAATCAAAAAGTTAAAAACATTAATTGATATTAATATTAAATACTATGCCCCTTCATTCAATCATTTTGTTGGTGGTCCTATTAAAAATGATCTCGAAATTTTAATAAGGAAAATTAAACAAATTATAATATTTCTTTTTATATAATGATTATATTATATAGTCATAATATAGCTATTATTTAGGGATTGGATTTGAGATTGAATCTTTATGAATGGATAAAAATTAATTCATAATTGAATTTAAAGTGGAATATCAAATATAAAATGAAAGTAAATCAAGGCTTGCTAAAAAAGAATTATAATGTTGAATAGACAAATGGATCTGCTTTAAATAGAATGTAATAATATGCATCTCTGTAATATGATCGAAATTGATCAAAAAATTTAGTAAATAGAGAGATGGTGAAAAAGAATTATAACATGAAAAATTTAATATTGAATGGTAGAGATCTGACTTGAATTATATAAAAAATGAGCTGTAATATACTAATCAATGCTCCCAACAGGGATCGAACCTGTGACCTTGGCGTTATTAGCACCACGCTCTAACCAACTGAGCTATGGGAGCTTTTGGATCATGTCGCGGTTATTAGCTCTTTGAGCGTCATCGATGATACTGACATAGCCATTGTGTAAGCCAGATTGTGAATCATTGTGCCTACAAACTGAGGTAGACTGCCGATGATCAGTTCCCTGGCTATCCGACCATGATTACTGTTGAATGGGGCATTAAAGAGGGCGACTAAATCAGCAGTAGTAGTGGCAGTGTGAGGATTTGACATACTAAGAAGGAAAAATCACAGAATATCAATAGGAATGGATGCAGACAGATAATAGAATATGTCTCAAGTGAAGCTATAGGTGGCCCCTTGAGTATGTTTGAGAACAGGTTTTTTAGTAGGAAATTAAGGTTTATTTGTAGAGTAGAATAGGAAGTCCCTTTTTGGACTGAGTGGAAAGTGTTGGCATAAATAGGCTATCACGGATGAATAGTGTGGTCATGTAGATATTGTGATATCAAGGGTTTAGTGCCTTATTCACAACTGGTTGAGATTATTTATATGACTTAATTGGGATGATCGGTGATTTGGTAGTGATATTGGGTGAGAAAAGGTATTCATTAGATAACACGTGTCACGGATCATGTCACGGCAATTAGCTCTTGAAGCGTCATCAAGGACACTGACACAGCCATTCAGTAGGCCAGATTGTGAAGCATGGCACTTACCAGCTGGGACAAACCACCAATGATCAGTTCCCTGGCTATCTGGCCTTGCTCACTCATAAATAGGGCTTTATAAAGAGCAACTAGACTAGCAGCAACAGTGGCGGTGTTAGGATCTGACATGATAAGAAGATGAAATCAAGGAATATCAATAAGAACAGACTTAGAAGGAATAGTGTAAAATGACTCAAGTGGAACTATAAGCAGTTACTTGAGTATACCACAAGGGTTGGTTTTGGCAGTAGGCAAAAGGTTTATTTGTTTAAGTAATGTAAGAGTGTGTGTGTGTATATGTAAATTAAGTGGGAAGTGTTGATATAAGTAGACCATGACAAATTAATAGCATGATTGTAAGAGTATCTGTATATTGTATTACCAAGTGTTTAGAGCCCTATTCATAGTTGGTTAGGATTTTTTATATGGCTTAATTGGTATAATACAGGATTTAGTAGTGGGTTTTGAGTGAGAGAAGGTATCAATTAGATAGCAATTGTCACAGATTATCAGACAATTACTACCTGATTGATACCTTTTCTCACTCAAATTCACAACCAAGTTCCTCATTAACCAAATTTGGCTTTATCAACATTTTACTAGTCCACATCCGAGTGACCTCACTGTTACTCAGCCATTGCATACTTATGCCTATATATTTCACTTAGTTATAAGGAGGACTCATCTCCTCCTCTTTTATTTCTCTACTTTTCTACACAAATAAATCTTTTGCCTACTTCCAAGACCCTCCCTTTTAGTATATTCAAGCAGCTGTCTATAGTTCCACTTGAGTCACCTTCCATTATTCATTTTACATTTGTTCCTATTGATATTTTGTGATTCCATCTTCTTAGCATGTCGGATCCTAACGTCGCCACTGCTGCTGGTCTAGTCGCTCTTTACAAAGCCCCATTTACGAGTGAGCAAGGCCAGATAGCCAGAAAACTGATCATTGATAATTTACCCCAGTTGGTAGGTGTCATGCTTCACAATCTGGTCTACAGAATGGCTGTGTCAGTGTCCTCGATGACGTTCCAAGAGCTAATAGCCATGACACTTGGTACCCAACGTGGGGGGAGTCTATCCGAGATACCTAAGCCTGCCCTCACGACCATCAAGAAGGCTGCTAAAGATCTAGTTAGTTATGTCTTATGGAACGAGAACAACACTCCGTCCATCGACAAGATGGATGATAACTTCTTATTCAACCCTCAGAACATCGTTAAGGAAAGAATATCCGAGTTGTACGCAGATTTAAGGGCCCTACCAAAAGCGCTACCGACATATGACTACACAGAACTAATGCCCGATTCCACAGCTCAAGCCAGCACAACTCCAACAGCTACCTCCGCGCCGGAAACACCAGCGGATCAGAGCTTCCGTATGGAAAAATTCGAGTTGCCAAGAACAATATCTTCTGTGAAGCCCACAAGAACGACACCTCAGACACTTAATCTAGATCCCTACCAGCCGCAAGCATCATCAGTCAATAATACCAATAATCCCAGTCTTTTATCCGATCCGATTACAACAGGAGCACTAGGTCTGGCCGCCGGCGCAGCTGCTGCGCACCTATTACAACGAAGCACAAGATCACACAAACAACCCAAAGATAACCTGGATGGCGATGATCAGGAGTGGCGGGAAGGCCATCGCAATAGCAAATTCTCCAAAACTCGTAAACTCCGGTTCAAATACGATGGAGAAGGAGCTACCGAAGCTCTCACATTTATACAAGCTTATGAATTCGCAACAACCAGAGACCACTGGTCGGATGACGAGAAGGTCGCCTACTTACCTGATCATCTATTGGATTCCGCACTTCAATGGTTTATTTTGCAATTACCAAATGAATTACCTCACTGGATGGAACTAAAACAGCTTTTCTTACAACACTTTGTTCCTGATCAAAGTCCTTTACATTACACCGCGCGCCTTAGAGCCATTGCCTCTAAGAGATCTTACAACTTTAGTCAATATATATCCGCTTTTGAGAAAGAACTAAGAGCTATCCCCAAAGGCGCAGTTCCACAACAGGACGCCATCTATATATTCTTATCTGGCGTGAATCCTAAGCTTCAACGCGATTTCACTTTACAACGCCCCGTTTACAAGTGATCAGGGCCGGATAGCCAGAGAACTGATCATTGGTGGTTTGCCCCAGCTGGTAAGTGCCATGCTTCACAATCTGGCCTACAGAATGGCTGTATCAGTGTCCTCGATGACGCTCCAAAATCTAATAATCGTGACAGACTATTCATAACTCTAATAGCTTTGTTTTTATCACTTAATTTTCAGTATAATTCTTATTTCTATTACAAATATTGTTTTTATGATCATTTCTAATAATTCGATTTTTTTGTTATTTCAATATTTCATTTTTTTTCGTATTTTTATTCCTTATTTTTCTTATATCATCAACTTTTGATTCATATACATATTTTCAATTGTTCAAAATCATTATTTAATTTTTATTGATTTATCTATTTGATTTCAGTGCAGTACTAATTTAAAATTTTTGCCCAATCGAAACCTTCTAATAAATTGATTTATGAAGATTTACAAGTGTGTATAATTATTATAATTTAATAAACAATAATATTTAAAAATTATTAAATTATAAATTGATAAGAAAAAATGTATAATGAAGGGATAAATTTGTATAAATTCATGATGAAAAACAATATTGAAAATGATTAAAAAATAAAAATCAAGATAAAAAGTTATATAACAAATCATTAGGAAAATTAAATACCATTGTATAGAATTGAACTGTGGTTTGAGCAGCCACAACACTTTATACTACCACTATACTATAATAACTCATCATTAGTGTCACAGTTCTTAGTGACATCACCACTGAAATCATAATCTATAGAGAGTTGTTACCAACCCATAACCCACACAATTAGAACTGTGCTATATACTGGTGGATGAACCACTAATAAACAGAAATATATTAAGAACAAGTATAAGGTTTATTGTAGATATTACACATAGTAACAAACTAAAGCTTAGTTATTATACCAAAGATGGTATTTATACTATAATACCAGTATTAAGATTAAGTCATACACACATGATATGATTCTATTGGCTGGATGATAAGAGAAACAGGATTAGATTCATCACAATTAGTGTAACAATTGTTATGTAATTGACACCTTCTCTCACTTATATATCACTACCAAAACTCTAAGATTTCCCAATTTCTACATGTTCTAACAATCAAATGTGTTCCTATAACCATGTTCCTAATTTATCATAGCTTACTTATACCAATATTTCTCCTTCAATTTTAGAGGGACCTCTCTCAATACTACTCTACAAATAAATTTTATTTCCTACTAAAAACCTGCTTTTGAGCATACTCAAGGAGTTATCTATAGCTTTATTTGAAACATATTCCATTATTTACTCTACATCTATTCCTACTAATATTCTGTGATCTAACATATTAAAAAGATAGATTATAGAAAATTAGTAGGAATAGATATAGAGCAGATAATGGAATATGTCTTAAATAAAGCTATAGATAACTTCTTGAGTATGTTCAGAAGCAGGTTTTTAGTAGGAAATAAGATTTATTTATAGAGTAGAATAGAGAAAGTTCCTCTAGAATTGAGTGGGAGGTGTTGGTATATGTAGGTCATGATAAATCTATAGAATAGTTATAAGAACATATAGATGTTGGGATGTTAAGAATTTAAAATCTTATTCACCATTGGTTAAGATTATTTATAAAGCTTAATTAGGATGATAAGTGATTTGGTAGTGATGTTTAAGTAAGAGAAGGTATCAACTAGATAATGATTATCAGAGTATAAATACCATCTTTGGTATAATAACTAAGCTTTAGTTTGTTACTATGTGCAATATCTACAATAAACCTTATACTTGTTCTTAATATATTTCTATTTATTAGGAGTTTACCTACCAGTGTACAATACAGTTCTAGTTGTGTGAGTTATAGATTAGTGACAACTCCCAGTAGATCATGATTTTAGTGTTTATGTTACTGAGAGCTATAACAAATATTGCTTTTTTGATTTTTTTGCATATCAAATTCAAACTTTTCAAATTTATTATATCAAATTTATATTTTTTACTATTAAAACATCATATACATCATATTAATTTGATTTCATTAATATTTTTCTCAATCTCTATTTTCAATTTTTTATAAAATAATTCATATATATTATAATATGATTTCCACCTTATTTGCTTTCAGCCTTTTTCTGATAAAGTGGACATATAAATTAATAGACTACTCAATATGCACAAGACAAAACCTTATTAAATTAATTATGATATTTAACTGATGTTAATTTACTTTTATAAAATACCAAAAGTAAGCAATATATCTAATATGTTATATCATGAAATATATTGATTACAATAAAACAAATCATATCCATTTTAAATGTAGATAAACCCATATTTTTGTAATTTTAATATAAAAATCATATAAATACCCAATAATCTGAGTTTAAATTTCCTGATTGTTTAAAATAATTAAATAATGATATAAAATTCTAAAAAATGTTAGAACAGTAATCAATCAAAAAAATTTTAGACCAATAGTTTAAATTAATTCCAAATCAACGAAAAACTGATATTTTGGAATTGAAAAGGGAATTGAATCGTATACTGCAAGCGAAATGTGTAGATTGGTTGGGCTAATTTTAGTTCAAGAATAACTGCAACAAATACTGTTATTGGTGGAAAAGCATAATAGCTTTGATATTTTTGGGTAAATTTTAAGTTTTATCTTATGTTACTTAGGGTTTTCAATTTGGAACTTGAGGATCAGAAGGACGATTTATTACTATATCGCCTGGTTATAAATGGCGATGCTATGGCATTGAAACCCCATGGAAGTAGTAAATCTGTCAAAGGTGAAAATAATCACACTCAGAATATGGTAATTAAAATATTATTAAATAGGATAATACTATAATTACAAGACGATTTTGAGGATTAAGAAGGAGCTTGGAGAGTGTGAACTAAACACTATATTCACTAGGGACAAATTACCGATGCAGACATTCTGGCTTTTATTATAGTATTAAATTGGAAAATTAGATCACTTTTTGAAGGTATCCGGTGTTAAAACGTATTAATATTCAGTAACTAAAAACATCATTGTATATCAAAATGACGATAGTGATTAATCATCTGAGTTCAAAGTTAAACAAATATACCCTGAACTCAGTTGAAACAGTATTACTTAATATGCAATATCCTAGATTCAATTCAACAGTGAGTGATGATGATTGGGAGTTATTTGATTCTAGTCTAAATCCTTCACAAAGAGAGGCAATCAAACTAGCTTTAAATCTGAGCACGCTTCTCAAATCCATGGACCACCAGTGATAAATTATTTTAATTCAAAGCTAGACCTATATTCATTATGTGTGTTTAAACACAAATAACTCATACATTAATTGATTTGATTATAAAATTGGACAAATGAGAGCTCAAAATTTTAGTGTGTCGCCCTTCCAACTTGTCAGCTGACAATCTAGTTCAAAGATTAGCAAATCATGCTGTGAGTCAAATCAGATCAGGCCATCCAGCTAGGATCTTGCCCACTGCTATAGATCACTCACTAGTTATCGAATCAAAATATTCTGATTAAAATCTATTGTTGATGATGTCAGAAATGAAATAAACAAATTATTGAGCAGTGCAAGTGCGATAAATGCTCCCGCTAAACGACAGAAGATTTATACTTAGTTAAGAGAGTTGAAGAAGAATTTCAAAGAAAGAGAAAATGTTCTAAGTGATTTGCTTAAGAATACTCAAGTCGTAGTAAGTTCATTGAACGGGTATTTTTATTAACTTGTTGACAATTTTTATATTGATTTAGCCATCATCCTTTATTAATATGAATCTAAATTTGATTATTAACGAAGCAATATAAATTTTAGGATGTAGTCATAATTTTTATATATTGTTAAAATATATCATTAATAGCTTCCTTTTTAGCGATGAATATATTTTAATTTTAATATAAGAATATAAATGCTCTAATGTTATTTAGGAATGTTGGATTGCTATCACCAATGTTCCAAAGTAATATTTCCTAGTGATCACTATCAACTACCGCCAACTCTCAAAAGTTCTAATCCAAAATTAGAATTGGCTTTATTTAAGAAGTTGCTATCATTCCATTGTGATTCAATAAGGGTGATTTTGAACAAGCAGTACAGAATGTATCAGGATATTTGAAATTTTCTGCTTATCTTCAATATGGGGATAAGTTTGTAGCTCATTCTAGTGTAAAGGAAATCTTTTTAAAGATTTTGAGGAGGTTGATGCAAACAGTGATGACGCAGTCAATCTCCCATCCTTATTTATTGATACCGCTGGATTAGACTTTTTAGAATTACCTACAACCAATGTTAATTCTGATAATTCGATTTGTTGAATAAATTAACAGATGATAGAAAGCTGAATATGGGAGAAAGTTCAGCTGGTCATATTTCATCTGAAATTACTTCTTAGCACAGGGGTAAAACCCAGTTAAATCGCAGTCATATCTACCTATGACGGTCAAGTAATTTAGCTTATATCAGAGAATAAACCTCACTACCCCGAACTTGAAATTGGGACTGTTAATGGATTCCAAAGAAGAGAAAAAAAGCCTGCCATCCTTAGCTTTGAAGTAATTTTGGCCATTAAGTAGGATTTTTGATGAACTATCGAAGATTAAACTTTGTAATCGCTCGTGCTAAACATTATATTTGTGTAATTGGTGACTCTGATGCAGTGATTTCATCACAGCCTTCTCCAAATATCAAAGTTCTAAAAGAGAATTCAGATTCAGATAAAATCAACCTTGCACAATTTATAATTAAATATTTGAATGATCGAGAAATATGAACACCTGAAATGTACTCTGAATAATTAATTATTCAATCAGCAATGATATTGCATGTATCATATTCTTCTCAATTATGCTTATATGAATTTTCAAAATCTTCGCATTGGTTTTTAAACTGATTATCATCGCATAAAACCAATAAACTTCAAATTTTTATATTCATATTGGATTAGTTTTGAATCTAAATTCGATATTAAATATAATACTTTTCTATTAATTTTGTCATGTCAACAGTGAGTGAAACTGCATATGAATAAATATAAAAGCAATACTTTATTTTGAAATAATATACTGTGATAACATGGACTCATTTGGGGTTTGTAATAAGTGGATTGCAACATACTGTGAGTCTATCTTTATAACTAAAATATATTCGTGCATTCAGAATATTTAAATAATACAGTTGGTCAATGATTTTTGGTATTGCTAAGAAATTTTAATATTTGATAGTATAATAAAGATGTGATAGTTGGCGATTTTACTCGGCTTTAGCATTCTTTTTCAATTCTTTTGAATATCTTAACCCACATGCATTACACAAACTAAATACAAAATTAATATAATTTCAAAATATAAATAAAAAGAGTCTTACGTTTTAGGGCCATGAGGACCTTTTCTCCATTCAGGGGATTCAGTAGTATTACATTCTGTACAAACTCTTTCTTGTTCAACACGTTTTGACTAAATGAAAGTTAGAGGAGATAGTTTAAATTGTTAGAGTCACATACCTTTTTAGACTGAGGTGGACCAACTGGAGCAGATTTATTCGATAATAAATTATCTGATAAATCGGTGGCTGAGTTAGAAGATGGTGCGTGCTGAGCAATAAGCTGCTGAGGATCTACTTCACCAGCTTCTACTTTGAGTTGAATTAACTTGGCCTTTAATAGTTCATTCTCGACTTTGAGGTGCAAAAAAGAATCTAACATGGAAGCAGTCCTAGTGGGATAGGGTCTAGCCATAATAAAGAAACACTTGGCAAAACCTCCTCTATCATTGTCAAAGTAAGGATGACCATGAACTTCTAATACGACAAATTTATCGTCCTTCTTTCTAAAACGATAAAAGGTTTTTAGGAAGCCGGAATGGATACTTAAATTAAATTCTCTGATAAAGGTATCGATATCGTCAACATGAATAAAATCAGTAATATTTCTTCCAATTAACTCGTCTGAAGAATAGCCAACAGTCTGTAAACAGGAGGGAGAGCAAAATAAAAACATGCCAGAAGGTGAAATGACATGAAGTAAATCCTGTAATTCTGATAAAATCTTCATGGGCCAATTCTTCTTTTTAGTAAAGTCGGTTAAGTGAGCTCCGCTAAAGTTTACATTGACACTGTCATTCTTTTGGAGAGTAGAAGGTTCGTTCTCTTCAATGAATTGAAACTCTTGCTGGAAGTGGGAAGGGTTCATTTGAACAACCTGGCTATTGGACATTTTAGAAATTAAAATAAATTGAATTTAGGTGAAAGATGGAATCAAGTGTAATTTGAAATTTGATGAATTTATGGTAAAGTGAGAACAAATAATAAAACCGTGATTTAAATAAGCTCAAATACTGACTCATTCAATTAAATAATGAAACATCATCTTGAAGTCATATTATCATTTTCATATTTCCTTTTAAAATTAAAATTAAATATTCAGGGGAAAAACTATAAATGCTAAAATCAGACCTGTTCCTTTTATTAAGTTTACCCAAGATTTGAATTTTGAACATATCAACTCAAATTATTTTATATTGATCTCCCCCTCAATCTAACCATTTTACCAGTAAAAGCTAACACTGTTTTATTCTTAAATTTAGAGTTAATTAATGTTTAATAAATATTCATAACCATTAAATAAAAGAATCTTTAAAAGTTTTATTGAACTTGATCTTAACTATTGAATAAAGTGGTTTGACTCTTTGCTGAATAAAGTTAGGAAGAAAACTGAATCAAATCAGTGTCTGATTTGTTAACAAATCTAATTGGATCCAAAGACCACGTCAACTAATTATTCAATTTTTATTAGAGATCAATAGTATAAATATCCAATGATATTTGACAAATATAATAATCATCATTTAGTGTATTGAAATTAAATATAGTTTTACAGAATATTCAATATATTTCTAAAAACTAAATATTTCTTACTAAAATATCAGATATTTCGCTAATATCAAAATGATATATCTAAATATCTCACAAGCTATTAAATATAATATTTGAAGAATTCAAAATCAAATAGTGTAATATAAAAGAGTTTATTTTAAAAATATTAAATTTTTGCAATATTTGATATAAGTAACCATTAATCAAACCAATTGAAATCAAATATAAAATAATAATTTAAGTTCAAACAACTTTCAATATTAAAATATTTATCAATTGTTTGATCATGGTCATTTTTTATTGATAATTTTTAGTAAGCATTTTCATTTGTAATATCGTTGAGTTTTTTAAAAATTTTGAAATAGATTTAACAAAATTTTATAGAATATAATTAGTGGTATTAATGAAATATTTTATACAAAAATTGTAAAAAATGGATTTGGTTAATTTCTTTTCACTTAATTATTATTGATTATTTTACTCTTTTTGAATTATTTATTATGGGCAAATTTTAACGATTTTTGGATATTAGTTATCATTATATAATATATCTATAGTTATACAAGTAATATGGTTTTATATTATGTTAAATTTCATTTATATTGATAACTTATTAAATATTGTAATATCCTTTATTTGTCTTATCAGTTTACCTAAATCAAGTATGATATTTGATATCAAAATAAATTTTCAAAGCATGTTAATTGAAATTCTTAAATTTAACAACATTTACATATATAAGACTTGAATTTATTTCAAATGAATACAATTCTATTAAAGGTATTATTATTATTATTATTATTATTATTATTATTATTATTATTATTGTTATTGTTATTATCATTAGTAATTTTTATCATTGCATTAACTGTTGAATAATTTAATACACAGAGAAATAGGCAACTATATAATAGCTTTACATTGAATTGTTGGGATACTCAAAAGTGGGATAAAATAATAACTATTGTTGATAAAATTTGATAATATAACATTAAGTATTTAAATAAAAATGTGAAAATCATCATAAATGTTAATAAAATTATCTATTATAAAATTTTAGCACTCTAGATTTGCTAATAAATGATAATCAATTTAAAAACTATCATATATGAAGAATAATTAAATAAGTATTAAGTATTATTAGATATGCTAGGATATTTATAAACTTAATTATTGTAAATAAATTGGTTGAACATGCATAAAAATAGTGATATAAATTTATTTTGATAATATTATCTAATAAAAATGTAAATATTAGATAAATTAGGATAAATTTTTGAGCTGATTGATAATATCTTTAACTTGATTGATTTTGAGTTCAAGTTCTTTATCCTTAATAGAAGTCTTGGAAGCTGACAATTCGTCCAATTTAACTCCCAATTTGTTTAATATGGAATTCGTTTCAGAGATAATTTGTGCTAATCCACTACTCTTGATTTCATCACCTTGAGAATTGTGGAAATTTATAGCTACCTGGGAGATGAGGAGAATGCATCCAGATATCAGGTTATTTAATATGACGATACAGTTTTGTTTCTTGAAGATGTTCTTGGATTCGGCCATTTTAATGGTTTCGTTGAATGAAGTTTCTTCATGATTGAGCATATCTAATAATGTTCCCAAAGTAGCTTGCTCTCCTGGGTGATTCAACACTTTAGGCTCCATTAAAAGTCTGTAAGCCGGCTTAGATGATGCGAATAAGTTAGATAAATTATGGGGACTAACGCCATCTACATTGAGTAAAAAGTGCAGTGAATTCTGAATCAATTGACGGACCACGCATCCAAGTCTGAAAGATAATGCACTTTGGAAGATTTCATCTGTGATTTGTAATGTATTGGAGGAATCTTTGGCACCAGATAATTCGACATACTTGAGAATCTCCATGTGTTCCTTGTAGCTAATGTTGGTAAAACGGGATTGGGTGTCTAATGGATGTAATAAGAAATAGACCAATCGGCTCAATAACGATGAAATTGAGTAAGAAATTTCAGGGGATTGGCGCAATAAATCAAGCATCCAGTAGGAGCGACTAAAGGTAGCAAAGAGTTGAAGCACTAAGCCTGTTTCAACAAGTAAATTAAACGAAAGGTTGAGATCTTCACGAGCCAATGAAGTTAAAAGACCCACAAAATGAGTCCAATATATCTTGATAAATTCAGTGATTTGTCTTTGGAATTCAACAGAATCGGAGAAGTGCTCAAACAAACGATGAGCCAGCTCAAGGATACGATGCCATACGATATGGTTGTTTTCTGAAATACCAGGATAATAGCTGTAATTGTGGTGTGTGAACTTGGAGATAAGGCCAATCTTTTCTAAGCATGGAATTGGACATGGGATAGAAGCCATAGAAAGAAGGAAATCTAAAGTGACTAATGGGAAAGAATTCATATTAGGATCAGTATGGCGGTAGCAATATAATAGCCAGTCAGCCACATTTTCCAAGACTTTAGTCTGTTCAAAGCAATTGATCCACAATCCGGGTCTAGGACATAATGGATAGCTAAAAAGAGATTTCAAGCAGGAGAGAATGGAAGCAATTGTTTGGTGAGTCTCAATATAAGCATCTTGAACTGACATATTAATTAATAAATCAATTATTTTAACTTGATTATTGATCATATCAATGCAAGCTTTTTCGAATTGTATTAATTCATGAGACTTCTTGGAAAGAATGATATCATTACGGTTAAAAACATTGAAAATAGATTCGAGGGCCTTGGAAAGTTGATAGTAGCATGAGAGAGTACCCATAAATGTTTTAACATCGGATGACAGTGCCCTGATCAAATCTGTTGGAGAAGTTAAGTGTGATAAGTCGGTCAAAGCCAATACTAGCTTAAGTACATCAGCTGAATCATTTGAGGTCGAAGTGCCCACAGCTTGGTTGGTTGTTCTGATGGACACAGAAGAAGACACCTTTTGAATCTTTAAAATAAGGTCACAATATTCAGCACTATTGAGCGCAAACTTAGAAGACGAATCTGATTCGTAAAGAGATTTTGAGATGTTTCTGAGAAAAGATAAAATCATGGAATCTTTATCCTTGACGGATGACCAGAGCTTTTCATCAGAAATCAATGAGACAAGCATTAGTAATTCTGAAAAACTGTCAATATACTTGGAGAGAGATGACTTCAGAAGAGATGCATGGTTGATTTGTTCGACTAAGTCGGGTATGGATGAAATCGCTTCTTGTTGACTTGGACTGAGATAGATCAAGTTGTAAGAAATGACTTCAATCATAAATTCAATGGAGTATAAGTAATCAGACCCAAAAACTCTATATGGATCTAAATCAGAATTCAAATATCTCTTTTCTAAGACAGTTGGATTGCTGATATGGAAATGATTTTTCAAGGTTGAAGCAAGGAATTGAATATCATTTAAGGGATCATTTACCGAGAAGAGTGAAATAGAATCTGAGATAGCGTTGACACTGGCTTTGAGTACAGCTTTTACTAATCCAATAAATTCTAGACTGGGCTGATTGGGTGTTGACTCAGAGCCAAAAATAGATTGGACTTCATGACACAAAATACTGAAAAAAAATGAATTAGATTGATACAAAAATGCATCAAAATCGTCAGTTTGGCTCTTAGAATAGTCGTAAAATTTCTTAAGAACTTTCCAAATATAATCGTTATTGGTGAGATGATTGCAGGCATCAGTAAAATGAGACTTATGAGTCCAAATGGTGCTGAGGCACTGTAATAAAGCCTTTCGGATATTGCTGGAAATTCTTTCTGAATTATCAATCTGATCGAGAGAGTTTTTTAGACAAATGATAATGGAGTTAGGAGAAGGTTTGATTGTTGATTGGCTTGAGGAAGATTTGGAATGTAAACTAGTGTCATTTAGGGCTTCCAGGTAAGATTCTCCAAATAAAATCAAATTAGCAAATCCTGGATTAATTACGACAGCAGTAGAGATGAAATTCCAAAGCTGGGATTGAACAAGATCATCGAATTGACCAGTCTTAAATATATTGGACAGTTGGGCGAGAGTAGAGTTGATATCGGAAGTAAAAGAATGAAGGAAGGTGTTGCTATTACAACCAGAAAGCAATAATTGTGTAAGTAGTACGATGGTTGAAGAGATCACAACTGGACTAATACTGCTATCGACAAATTTAGCCAAAATATCAATAAAAGCTCTGTTTCCAATAGAGTAATCAATGAAAACAGAAATTAGTTCGTTGGAAGACTGTGAAGTTCTAGTCAATAACTGGTACTGAATCAAACGAGAGAAAAAGCTCAAAACAGTTTCTAAATGATCAACACAGTCCAATGCGTTGTCGAAGAGAGGGCTGAATCCAGTTGGTTGCTCTTCGTTCAGAAGGGTTTGGTACTGATCAATTAAATCCATTAGAGGAATGATCACTGATTTTGGGTCATTGACAAACAGCTCGGTAACAAAGGAAAGATATTGATCAATATTAGTGAATTCCTTGATTATGTCATTTGGCTTTGAGCTCAAATCGAAACAAAGCGAGAAAATACTTATACATAGGGTACCAATTCGAACTCGATTTTCAGGACTGTTATATTTCCAAAACAGATGAGCGTTGAAAATGGCGGAATAGATGAACTTGACACCTGTTTTCATATCATCCAACACATTCTTGCTAATGTCGGATTTTCCAAGGTACAAATGCTGGGCAATCGATTGATTGAGAGTATTAACCAAATCCAAGAATCCAATGGTGACATTGTAGTCTCCAAGGATGATTTCTTCTTTAATTTTAGAGTAAATCATCTCGGAAGGACTGTTCCCAAGATGCAAAAAGTAATTGGCCAAAACAGGATCCTGTCTTAATAAACCATACTTGTGAATAAGCTCCCAAGAGTCGTTGGAAAATCTTGGTACCAGGTGAGTCAATATTTGCAAACAGCAAGCAATTGATTCATTGTTGAACTTTGAGTGGTTATTAGTGCTATAATTGATAATTTGCAATACTAGATTTAAAACTTGATAAGGGGATTTTGAAGGATTTGGCAAGGAAAATTGCTGTAGATTCTCTTCAAATGCAAAACCCGGGCAGAAATATGGAAGTCCATCTAAAACATATCTCAAAGCAACAACAATATCTTCAATTGAAATAAGCTGTTGAACTGTTGAAAGGTTAGCATTTGTATATTCGGTTCTTGATAAATAATCTAAAACATCAAGCAAGTAGTCGAATACCGAGAATTGATATTTAAATTGAACAAGCATAGGTGATGAATCATTTAAAATAACTCCTAAAGATCCAATAGGAATCTTCCAATGAGTGAATGGAACGTTAATATCAGCAAACGATGTTATGTCCCTTTGATTAGTATCTGAGTTTACATCAAGTCTCATGTATGATTGTAACGATTCAGGAATGGGAAGAGTCAGGGTGCTAATGTAGTTGAGCTCCTTAATTAAGGTATCTTGGGGTAAAACCTCAATAAATGCAGTAATGATCTTCAAGTACACAGATAAATCATAGGGGAAAACTCTTATAGCAGCATCAAGAATTACGGATTTTCCTGAATTGGCACTAGACCATATATCCTGTGCAATTTCAGGGCTAGTTCCAACAATGGTGCAAAAAGCATTCACAATCTGGTATTCAGTAGCGACAATGGGATAAGTGTCAAGGAAGGAGAGAATGAAAAATGATAGATCCTTCAAAAAAGTTTGCGTTGCGAGGGGGTTAATAATATTATCCATTATTTCGATATATGTTTGATATTTGTAAAATGCTTGATTCAGATTCAAAAGCGATAAAACATCCTCCATTTCATACTCTTCATTGAGTGTATTTAATATAACGGCTAAAGTATTTGCAACAGGTGTTTGATATTTGATCATATGCTTCTGTTTGAATAATGTGTTAAAGCATGCCTTAACTATAAGACCCCAAACTGAGACAATTAAAGAATGATCTTCGAATTCCCTCAAATCACAAATTTTTTCGGTGATGGAATCAATCAAGTGAGGATTTTTGGCTAAGAGATGGGCTGAATCTGAATCATTGTTATGGAGCTCGGTAATCATGGGTTCAATATCGAGTAAACGCAAGAATACCAAAGATTTGGCTGTCTCTAAACGCTGAATGGAGTAATTTCTATCATAAGCACTAAATCCGTTATCGATTTCCTGTCTCTTATCTTTAACTAACCATTCGGTATAGGATAGCAATAGATTTTGGTCAATGGATTGTTGATAAGAAGCCAAGGCAGCAACAAATAAGATGACGGATTCTTGGAACAGAGTGTGTTCGTTTAAGAGATGGTATGATTGATATTTAATACTTGAAATACTATTCAGCTGATTCATACACCTTTTAATCATATCGGACACCTGATTCGTAGTAGCTGAATCTTTCTTGAAGTGTTTATTGACAAAGTCAGAAGCCAATTCACTCAAAGGGTGGGATTCCTTCTTGGAGATTAAAATAACCGTTACCAATAAATTGAACATGTTGACTTTTTCTTGGTAGTAAAATTCGATAAAATATTGGCAGATTTGCCTTTTAAGATCATTATCAAGTATACTGGGAGAATTTTTGGTAAACTCTTTTAGCCACTGATGCGAGTGTTCTTTAGCATTAAAAATAAACTTTTTGAACCAAAACACGGGTTTTTGAGGTTCACTCCAATTAAATTGAGAATGAGCAAGTTCCAAAATAGCTTTTTCATTGCTGTGAACAGTACATTGTTTACCATTCAAAGTAACGCTGTTTGGAAAAGATAATGATTTTGGAATACCTCCTACTTCTTCCACGAAATGTTTGAAAGGCTCTTGTAAAGTAAAATACTTGTTATCAAGAAGTAAATTGAAAGCTTCTGTTTTAACAGTCAAATTTGGAGAAATAAGAGTATGATACAGCCTTGAAAAGGACCCATATATTCTAAATAAATGTATAAATATTAAATAAATAAAGAAATTTTAAGATTCACTTACAATGGTTGTTGGATCCAATCTTCTGGAATAGTTTTTTTCCAATCCCAATTATTTGACTCCATTATATATTATGTATAATATTGCTATTTGTGTGTGTGTGTTTATATTTTTAATAATGAATGGGAATGAAAATATATTAGTTATATAGATTGAATTTATGAGGTATTTTTATATGATAATGTCACTTTTCCTTAATCTCCAAGATTTCGATTTTTTATGTAATTGATTCGAAGTTCATTATTATGGGATTTGGTTTCATAACAATTACTACTAATTACATCACTGAAATAGTGATTGAATTGATTATGAATAAAATTTGTTACTGTTATCTATTTTAATTTCTTTTACAATAATAATTATTTAAAAACGATGGAAAATAACTCGGAATTAATTGCTCAGTTCATTTCATTAACTAATTCATCAACTGAAACAGCTGAATTTTATTTGAATGCTACTAATTTTGATATAGATGTAATATGCTTTTGATATAAAATCTCAACCTATTTTTAATTTTTCATTATTTAAAATAGGCTGCTGTTGAGCAATATTTTCAAACACAAGGAAATGAACACCCTTCTGAGGATATTCCTTCCGAATTTGTTGGCTCTCAAGGACCTAATGTTTCATCTCAAGATTTAGCCGCTCAACCAAGTTCTCAAAAATCCAAGTAAACTTTATTTTTAATTTTTTTTACCTATAATTAAGAAACATTCTGTAGATCTAGTAGCCGTTTCAAAAGCTTATCTGATTTGAATAGCGATTCAGAAGAAGAATCAGGTCAAAATGTTTATGCAGGAGGTGAAAAATCGTAAACTCAAATATCTTATTTAGAGGTTTAAATAATAAAAAGTATATTTAGGGGAACAATGGTTAATCTTCCACCCGATTTTGAACCCCAAACGGGTAATTTATTAGATTCAATTTTGAAGAAGGCTTCAGAAAAGTAATATTGAATTTATATTTTCTAATAAATATTAAACATTTGTATAGCTCTGTTGCTCATCCTGAAAGACTAGCAAAACCAAGTCAACCAAGATTCCAGGGTCAAGGTGAATTCCAAATTCAAAAGTACAATCATAATTATAAATAACATTAATTTATTATAGGTTATCGACTCGATGGGCCCTCTCCTAGTCAACAACCAACTACATCCCAATTTCAGCCACCTAGTGCAAGCAATGAACCTGTTGAAAGATTCCTTACCGTATACAGAAATGGTATCTTGTTTGGAGAAGATAGGTTTTTGCCTTATGGTACTGAGGAAGCTACCAAGTTACTTCAATCAATTGAATCTGGGTAATTCTATACCCTTCAGCACAAAGAAAAATATATTTATACCCATTTAGAGTTGCCCCTCGTGAATTGATGGGAGTTGCCCCAGGTCAACCTGTCGATTTAAAATTATCTCAAAAAACAGATGAAGATTACACTCCTCCCAAGCTTCCCATGAAATCTTTTACTGGCCAAGGACAAAGACTTGGAAGGTAATATAGTTTAACAATCTGTTATAGCTATACTAATATGCTTTAGTCCGGTGCCATCCGCTGGAACCAGTTCATCAGCCCCACCCAAACCAGCTCCAAGCTCCCAGAATGTATCTCACGCAGTTGACCCCAATCTCCCTCAAACTTCAATTCAATTCAGATTAATGGATGAATCAAGAATGGTAGCTAAATTCAATCATACCAATACAGTAGGTGATCTTCGTCGATTCTTATCATTGTAAGTTGTACTATCTATGATTCGAAAAGTATTGTGTTAATTTAAATATTATTAGATCTACCCCATCAGGTGTTTCTTTCACTCTTAATACACAATTCCCTAATCGTATATTGGAAGATGATTCTCAAACATTGGCAGATGCAGGTTTATTGAACTGTGTAATTTTCCAAAAAAGGGCTTAAATCAATTACCAAAATACAAATTTAATTTTTTATTACTATTTTGATAGCAATTTTTTATAATATATGCCGTGTTATATGAATGGGGTACCTCTCAAAACAACACTTTTGATAATTTAATGTGAATAAGTAATTTAATCCAATTTACCTTGAATTCAAAAATAGTTTTATTCAATGAACTTATTTCAATCATTTAGAATAATTGAATATCAAATGATAAATTGTTTAAAAAGAATAATAACCCTTGATTATCATAGTGAATATTAATATCACAAAATTTGTTTAGAATTTATTGAAATTTATTATTTGGAATATGAATAATCAATCCTTATAATAGATAATTAAATTTCCGTTTCAATACTAAAATCAATGATATTAAATCAAATTGAAAATTTCAATTAAGATACCATATTCATAGTATGCCAGATATAAAATTTAGGTTCAACATATAAAATGATTAGATCATTATTCATTTAATTCACTAATTTAAAATGATTAGAACCTCATATCACATTATCTATATCATCTGAATTAATTTTTGAATTATTTTAATTGAATCAAATTTTCTAAATAAATATCTAACCACAGAATAAATTACACTATACTGTACAAAAAATGTCATCAAATCAGATATAAATCCTTAAGAAATTGAATAATATGAAAAATGTTACTGAAATATACTGTGCAATATTCTTGGATAGTTTTATATATAATTTAATGATTGAAGTAAGTTTTTTATTAATTTCGTCACAAATATTTTGTACAATACTGGAGAATTTATTTAGTATAAAATATTAATGTATTTGAAAATTATAAAACAGAAAGTATCTTTAAAATATGATCCAAATGTTACATATAATTTCATTTCAAGAGATCTAATTTTTATCACAATTATATCAACTTTCTATTCAGCTTCAAATACAACTTAAGTTACTCGTAACTAATATTAGATTATGAGCTGAGCATATTAGATCAGTAGTATTTATATTTTGAATTCTGAACAGTAATATAGACACAATCTACTAATTACAACTTTAAATTATTTTTTAAGTACTTTTTAAATTACAATTTATTATTTTCAAACTTCGAACAAATTAATTATAAATGAATAATTTTCAAATAATAACATTCATGATGATTAAGTAATGCTATATACCTCACATTGTAATAAATTTAATTAACATAGAATTTATTTTACTGTATCTGTAATTTTAATTGGTTAGCTATATTAGATAAATATTAAGATTAAAAGTCAAATATTTTACACATAAATTATTTTATGATATATTCTTGATTAAGTGAATTTTATCACCTTAAAGTAATTGTACTATGTCAATAAATATTTGTGTAATATATTCATTGAATTTCATATTATTATCATATTATTACCATGGAATCGAAGAAATGGGAAATTTTTTAATTTCCGATTTTTCAAACATATTATTAGTTTCAAATAAGCAAATATATACAAAACAAATAGGAAAATAAATAGTTTTGAATTATATATATATATATATATATAATAATTTTTTTGATTAAAAAATGAATTTTTTAAAATTAGTTGTTTAATTTAATCATGCTTAAACCAAATAGTGACCATCAAAAGTTTTTTATTTTAGTATCAGTAAAACTTAACCACAAACCCTCTAAAATCATTCAAAATTTACAAACAGCTTTTGGTAATGAAGCATTATCTAAATCAACAATTTATTGCTGGGTAAATTACTTTAAGGCTGGGAGAGAAACTACCCAAAACTTGCTAAAATCTAGAAGACCAATTTCAACTGTCACTCTTCTAATTATTAATAAAGT